>PQWD01002559.1:0-110145 GCA_019425675.1 Leucinodes orbonalis
TATACTATAATGATTAATAATTTCAAACTAATTTACGTTAACGCAAAGCGATAACCACAAAGTTAACTGTATTTTTATGAGTACTGATGTATAATCAACGTTTTGTACTCGTTCTGTAAGTAGAAATCTAGTAAAACTAGTTAAAGATGTTCCGTTAAATTAAAAAGTAGTTTGCGAGGACTTCTTTTATGCAAGTTACAAGCATTAGAAAAATATTTATCAATACGATCATCATTAGGACTTTAATGTTAGATTCCATACAATTTGTTATACTAAAAATAGGTGCAATACTTTTGCTTCCATAATATCTTTCTAAATATAGAGTTTGTTTCTTGTAAGCAGAGGACATGCTTATTAGAACCAATACAAAATTTACTTTGTGTCTAAAGGTACAATATAAACACATCTACGCCTAGATATGTATATCATGTATTATACATTTGTTAATACATTGTTGGATTAATTAGTGTATTCAAGCAGATATACAAACTACAGCATGGTTTCTTGATGTGTACATATTAAATACTTATTACATATGGAATGCAACACGTGTCGTAACGAAAAGAGTACCTTTAATTATTTATTTATATTTCATTCATTATAAAACGATCAATCTTTTCGGTTTCGGATTCTTCCAGCTTACGGATCCAAGTTTATATTCGAATTTTTATTTGTTTAGGCTTATAGAGTCTCTGCATGAGGATGTCTACAACAGTCATCACATGCACTGCTGAAAATACTTTTCCCATAACTACTATCATTGTGGGAATCAGATTGTACTTAAACCGCCAGATTCATAGTGATGATATTGATAAATTAATAATTACCTTACTTAAGGCACTCCCCAAATCGACGTCGAGCTCTACAATCGCTCGAATATTATCCAATAGCAAATCTATTGTTATTCGGAATTTTTTCACCAATAAATCGAAACCTTAGTGATCTAATTTTACAAAAGATGACACTGCGTTGAAGTATTTATTTATCCCTTGGTGATGCGGCGACAGCGGAAATCTTGTATTTTTTACGCTTATATACTATTTGATATTTCATAATTCATTGTTACACTACATAAAATATTCTTAATCTTAAAGTCGCTATCTGCTCCTATTCTCAAATCATAGGTACTATACTTTAAACTACCATTTGGATGAACACCACTAAACTGCCATAATTTAAAATTATTAACTTCATATTCCCTATGTCATACATTTCAGCTACATCGACTTTATTGCACTGGAACAAAGTTGAAATGTACGAACAAATGACCATAGGGTGGTCAAAGGTTAAGTAGATATTCATTAAGAGTTCTCACTGTCCCGCATTCTTTTGATGTCCGTCGTTCGACTAATACAAGTGTAATTCCTGAGTGTTCTATCCACAGACATCCGAATATACAATTAGACTGGACAACCCGCCAAGTTTATAGGCAGTCCCAGTGTCGCAATTTCTTTTGGTTCTTACCTGTGAAAAGTTATTATATTTCTTGGTAAATTTACTGATTCATTGCGATGATGGCACGTTACAATTGCACAGGATGGCATTTTGGGACAAACGGTAATTTCTTCTAATATTCGTGCGTCTTGACTCGTCTCACAGAGCGTAAACTGGCAGCCAGTGTATGCTCGTTGAGCTTACATTTGTCGCACTTAAAAACGCGGCTTGCCCCATCTCCTGTATTGGGAAATCTATGGTTCTATCCTATCTAAAATCGGATAAAGGCTTCGAATTTAATGAATTTTTATACCATAATTATATATGTTTCATATAAGGGCCCTGTATTTTGTGATACAGAACTTCACCTATAACTATGCTGTTGATAATAGAGTTCTATGTATCAAAATCGCGGCATGTTAGTCTGGAGCCGTACTATGATGAAAACCATTGAAGGATGACTTTATCTGTAGTGAATATCGAACTGTAAAAGAACACGCCCTACCACAGAACTAAAATAAGAGAATTCCACTTATCATTAGTTCTGTGGGCCCCAACCGCGGATCCAGGGGGAGGGTCAGGGAGGGGGGCCTGAGCTATTTTTAAGTACTATACTAACGTACATTAACAAAATACCTTTCTTCTTAAAAGTTCTTAACTTGACTACTACTATGTGACCCCCTCCTGGCGCCAAACCTGTCCTACCGTCCCCGATGGAGCATCGGGAAGAGATCTACGCGATTACGTGGAACTCCAATTCGGATTGGTGGGTGTTAAGGTATTAACACAGTTATAGCTAGCTAAAAGTCACGATGAGAACTACTTAGCGTAACGGAAGATTTAAATAAATATAATAATATTCGGTCACTCACCCGATATAGTATGTAGGTTTAGTAATCCAAGAAGTTCTCAAAAATATCTCACCTTTATCGTAGTAGACAATGAAAAATGTGGAACACTTGGATACTGATAATCTGTGCTCGAATAACATATATAGAAGATATTTACAACAGACCTTTAAGGTTAATAATGTGAACAGAAGTAACACAAAGCCAGAATATTAAGAAACAAATATAAATAACAAAAAAGGTTATTGAGTAATTTTAGAGCTTAGTAGTTGATTCGCACTAACTCATCATCATCAGCTCATTATACGTCCTCGACATGAGCCTACCCGTAAAGGGTGAATAGGCCTAGTCGTCCACGCGGGCCCAGTGCGGATTGGCTGACTTCACGCACAACCTTTTAATCTCTTTGCAGGTGAACGTAAGTTTCCTCACGGTGTTTTCCTTCACCGTAAGAGTAGTAGAGAGCCGGATAAACGTCCATTTAATTTCGAAAAGACATTGGTGCGTGGCGGGATTTGAACCTACACTCTACAGATCGGAAGCAAACAGTCCACACTAATAACACACTGTTTTTCTAACTTATTAGTTTAAATAAACTTTATATAGTACGCTTAGAAGAGGTCGTCCAGTAGAATACAATGGTAGGCTAATTTATCAAAGGTTTTTTTATTCAACCTTAGTTAAATAAAATTAAATAATTTAATTAAGCTATAACTTGAAGCAGGTGTATGACGACTGTTTAAGATCGGTCTGCGTAGAGATCTTTGGAGAAGTAAGCAGTGGACATATTAGGCTGTAATGATGGGTCGATGATAATGCCCGTAATACCTTAAAGTAATAAAAGTACCTAGTACTTTTAGTGTCTACACGTAAACAAATTATTTTTTTAATATTCATACTCTTGAATTAACTTTACTATTGTATGTAAATCACTGGTAAATATAGTTCAAAGTTCTATCACATTTGCAATGGAATATTTACCGTAGGTACTATTTAATATAAATACCTACTTTGAATGGGTACTTATTATAGTTTACACGCTACAAACTGAAAACTTCTATGTCAACATTTATCGTAATGGTTGAGCGTCGGCTACTACACCAAGGGTTTCGGGTTGATCCCCGGACAGTGCACACTTTTGTGTGCTTAAACAAGTCTATTTGTATTGGTATGGGTGTTTCTATATTTAATATCTCTCTTCAACCTATTGCAGTCCACTGCCGGACATAGGTCCCCCCATTTTGCGTCAGACATCCCGGTCTGCGCCTTTCTCATCCAGCTTCCACCAGCGACCTTTCGCAAGTCGTCGGTCCATCGGGCCGGAGGGCGTCCTACGTTACGCTTGCCAAGACGCGGTCTCCACTCCAGAACTCGTCTGCTCCAACGACCATCGGTTCTGCGACATACGTGACCAGCCCACTGCCACTTCAACTTGCTTATCCGGCGGGCTATGTCGGTAACTTTAGTTCTCTTACAGATTTCTAATCTTATCCCTAAAAGAGACTCCAAGCATAGCTCGTTCCACTGCGCGTAACTTATGAACCAATTCCGCATCAGTGTCCATGTCTCAGCTGCGTATGTTAGCACGGGTAGGACGCATTGCTCAAAGACTGTTGCCTTTAATATGTATGTATATAATTCCGTTATATGGTGCTCATATTACAGGCTAATGATCAAGTTGAGGCTAGATGGCGCTGTGTGAATGTCAGTGGATATTTATTTATTTACCGTTACTGATATTTAAAGGAAACCAACCTCTAATACCAACCTAAAATACTTAGTTTTTTAGTATTTTTCAACCAACTTTAACTACCTAAAATGGCAGGACTATCCTGAGATTAGGCGCAGTGTCCATTGATGGATATTAGCGACTGCCATCCTAAGATAGTAATCATCATCATCATCCTATAATGGCTTATTGCAGGGCCAGAACTGGCCTTCCCGCATAGCATAGCTATGTGGGGATTAAGCCTTAACCCACCATGAGGACCCAATGCGGATTGTTGGTTATTAACTACTACCATGCTTAGATTTTGGCCGGGATCGAAGGCGTAGTTTAAATCTTAGAATCATCTTTCTTTTTGGACATTCAAGTGATTCTTACCTACTAGCTTACAATTTCCTAACCAAACTAAACTAAACCCGTTTTCCCGTGGGATTCGAACCCACGACCTCCTATTCACGCGTCGATCTAAGCCGAAAGCTACACCCACTAGACCACGGAGGCAGATTGTTCTAAGATAATAATTTAACTTGCCTTCAGTACAATAACTCTACCAAACAAAGTACCGCTATGTACCCTTTTCAAGACTTAAAAGTCGTTTAAAGTTTGTCATTATTTAAGTTTGTCTTTATTAGAATAACTACGCTATAGTTATTGATGATAACTATATTTAAGAGTTTAACAAGTTTTTTTCTTAATTTACAGGTTATACTAGTGATGAGCGCTTTATTGCTCGCAGGTGACACTTCAAGCTTTACTATAACTCGATACCTAAAAGACTTCCAAAATCAAATGCAGAAGATCACCAGTGAAATTAAACCACCATTACCACAAAAATCTGAAGATTATAGAAATTACAGTTATATTATTACAACTATTTTATAGTCGAACACTTTAATATTACTTACCTAGTAATATATATTTCATAGATTAATTTACTCGGTCGTCAAATGAAAATACTAGTTATCCATTAGGGTATCCACAGTTATCAGATAGTAATTCAATAATATAAATGTATTAGTATTTTTTTGCTTTTTTTTAAAAAAATTTGGGATTTAAATAATATTTACGATACACATTTTTAAAATTTGGTATTTTATAAACCAGTTCTAAACCCATTGTATTTTTATGTATTAGAGAAGAATGCACACTTCATTAGTAAATGTCCTTGATTTAGAATATCTGTCGAAATAAGAATATTATTTTAGGTCAATCAGTGATTAACTATTTTTGTAAAATATATACAAATAATTGGAGTTAAAAAGATTTTACAGTAATACAAAGCTTGACGCTGTAAATTAATAAACCTTTTTTCCATATGGTTTATTGTTTTTATAATCCGTCTTCGTTAAAGATTCTGAAAGCAGCATTTTTATGTAATAATCCACAGCCTAAAGGGAGTGCTGAAAGTTTATCGTAAGTACTTCAATATGGGCAGACTTTTTCTGCAAATAAGAGTGATGCTTTCGTTATATCTGTGCTCCGCGCAAAGAAAAAAAGAAATGTACATTATGAGAAATTAGTAAATCAAATCTGGCGCAGAATCAGGAAGAGTTAAGTCCAGCAATCAACTGCGACAGGTAAATCGAGGTAGAAGCAACTTAGTATTTGAACTGATTGCTGGTTATACCTATAAAATGTTGATGGTTACATTCAAGGAATATAATTTTCGCACTGTCAGTATAAGAATACTTGTGTCTGTGGCACACATATCCACACAGCATGACCTCTTATGGGGTGATGGAGAAATGATCAACCTCGGAGGCCCAATGACTTAGTTATAATAACTACCTAGTACGTTAATAGTTAACGACTAATGGCTTAATGTACCCCTGAATGACACAATGGTCACTGAACTGACGATCTATGAAATTAATAAAAAAAAACCTAACTAAGGCTAGATATCAAAGCAAATGATCTCACTAAAAGTCTCAACACATGAGGGATCAGCCGAAAAGTAGAGTTACGACTGCAGTGAAAGAGGAAGTATTCATTAATCATACATATTATTTAAATAGAAACTAAAAATATTCATTACAATATCATGTTGGTCATTGATCTGTTTTTAGTGTCGGTCTAGCTCATTAAAGTAAATGTTATGGTGCGACTATTATAAGGCCACTTCAATCACCCTTTAATTTTCGCCATCCAGTTCTCGAAGTAACTCCCAGAGAGGACGGGCAGTTTTGCCCGATTTTGATTTGGAGGAAGTTGAGTGGGATTTTTCCCACTTTACTCCGAATGGGGTCAAGTATTCAAGGACACTGCAAACAATCGGTTCGCAGTCTTTTTAAAGTCTTCAAGACAATGTCAGGGAGTCTAAATGAGGTTGAAAACAAATAATGCCCGTACATCAGTATGGCCCTGGACACCGTAACAGGATTTGATTGAGCAAGTCATTTAAACAGCTCCTGTAAAATCATTATTTCTACGATATATATCTAATATCAAATATTATTAAAAAGTTTATTAAAACCGCAAATGAAAAGTAATCAATATCATTTACTGCGCTTGCGTACGCTTTTTATCAGCGATTGATAAACGACCGTACATAATATAACAAAAAGTTTTTTTTAAATTTATGTGATTATAGCCAATATCAACCATAATATTCATTGCATGTACATGGACTGCAAATGTAGCAAACAATATATCATTGGATGGATATGATTTCTCAAGAACGATTTTCGAGTAATTCATACATTTTTACTATTTTAGCATCGGAAATGAGTTTTTAGTCGCGTTGGTACAATTCACCATAATATCATAACTTCCAAATTATAACTTCCAAAAAAAACACTAAATAAGGTATTAAATAGACAGTCACGTTACGAAGTCGATAAATCATTGCTTTAAATATTAGTAGCTACACCATAATTATATAAACATACAGGCATATGTTTTCGTAGAGTAAGTACCTATATCTGAGTATGACTTTTCATCTCTTTTAGTATATATGCCTAGCTCTGAGTAAAAAACGCTGCCTGAAGATTGACTCCTATTGAGTCGATTTTGTGACGTATGCGACCTCCGACCTATAATAATATCAGGCCAATTTAAACAAAGGAAGCTTTCACTCTGCGCTCCAGGGAGATAAGGAATGATACATTTCATACATTGTTTTATGTACTATCGACAATCTTGTAGTAGGTACTACCGATTAAACTTATACAAGTTTATATATATCAACCGCATGGTACTTTTTAAAAATAAAACACGTAAAGTATCTTCCCCAATTAATTTTATTCGGACTTACAAAACTTCGTATTTACAATTTGTGTTTAATACACTTTGGTTACAATTTTTCTAGTCTTTAGGTTCATGCATTTTGTGTAACTTTGTTATGTTTCTTTTACACGTCTGTGAATTTACCCAGTAATGTGTCAAACTTTATAAAAGATTAATTATAAAAGCCTAGCTTTAAAACAAGTTCCAGTTATGTATAATTTTAGTGGTGAGATAGGGAGTATTAAAAGGTCTCACTACCCCACCTTCATCACCCTAGACTACTACTACTACTAGCCAGCCCGTAAATAGTGATCCCGACGGAGAAAATATAAAAAGTACCGATCAGTCTGATCTACAAGAAATGGTATCCCACGCCCAAATACTAAACACAGCTATCGTCAGCCCGCCTTCTCGTTGACGGCATAGGCTCCTTATACCTCTGCATAGATCTCCAGCACGCTTTCGCAGAGGCACTGTACCTGTCCATATACTCCGTCCTGCCCGGGAACTCCGTGAACCACGTCTGTATCGACTTGGGAGCTACACCAGTGTGGACTACGCCCGGTGGGTTTATGGTGGGACGAACCGCCGGCGGGTTGTCAGTGAAATGGGTCGGGTCTTTGTAACACCTTAGCACGCCAAGTTTGTTGCTCTCCATCGGAATCGGTGCGCTCGATTGGGAAGCCGCCATTATTGTTCTGTAGTCGGCCACTGGGAATGCTGGTGGAAACAGACATAATAACGATGTATTTTACAGAATTAGCTTATTTTTATTTACATTTGGAAAGAATCTATACTTAATTCAGCACTTCGCACTTGTGGCAATTCGCTGAAACTCTAAACGGGCTTCGTAGGGATAGAACATGAATTAATGTCCGTTGCAGTTTTTTTCATTTGCCTTATCGCGAATACTGAAAAGTTAATTATGGACCTAATAGCTACGTGATCATAATATTGTATTGCTAAATTATAATTCTGCTTTATTATTATAATGCTTCTATTGGAATCAGGCTTCATTATTTTCTACTTACACATTAATCTTTACTTTGGTAGATAAATAAATTCTCTTTCAGCAATTTTAAAAATTCGGCCTTAACTTACTAATCTAAGTGATTATATAATATAAATCGAAGTCTTTTAGGTTGGTAGAATGCCTGTTGCAGGCAGGTCTCAAGAATATTTATTAAATAAATTCCCTAAAATAGACTAAAGTATTTTTGGCTTTGTGATGGTGAACAACTCTTCTGAACCCAAGAAGTCGTTTAATTGACCAAATACCTCTATCATAGCAGGTGATTCATCAAAGTCTGTGTATATTATAAATGTATATTATAAATATGGCTTTAATAAGTTTGGCGCAACAAAATTCCTATTTTTTGTTGTCCATTAACAAATTATACGAAATCCAACCAGCGCCTAACAGCCATTACAGTAATAAGGGCAACCACTTGACTACAATCATGACGAAGCGGCTTTAGAACAGTTACGAGTTAATTATGTAACGAGTATCGGTAATTCCTAGAAAATTATTCTACAAGTCGTATATAGTAAAATTTACGGACGAATAATCGTTAATTTAAATAATTTGATTATAGGCAATAATCGCTGAGCCAGTTTGTCCCAGGAGCGTTGGTAGTCAGCAGAGCAGACAAATACTGAGTTGGATACCGCGGCTTGTCAAGCGTAGAGTAGGTAGCCCTTAGTATGGATTACCTAAGAATAGATTACATGTACAGATGAGGAAGGCGCACTTACATGTGATGATTTCCAAAAAATAGAAATAGCATAATAGCCACAACAACGTTAATTATGTTTATTAGCTCGTTTGTGCGGGTCTTATAGGAAATTGAGAGAGAAAAGGATAAGTTTAATACAATAATGGATGGTATTACACTAAAATCAGTTGCTTACATCTCTTTTTGTACGTTGCTTGGTACATTGTGATCATTTTGCTGTCCAAATCATCACAAGGATGATCAAGAATGTCGTTTGTCACGTCCACCATCTGTAAAGACGTATTTTTATTTTTTTGTGTAAATTACACAGGTAGAGAACGTGCTAAGTATATGATTCAAATAATGTGTATGTGATATCGTCAATTCGCTACCTAAAGACACTCATTACGACGTCGACGATACTAGGATTCCGTTGCAAATCAAAAGAAAGTGAAGGAAACATGCGAAAGAGGAAGGAGGAACGAAACACAACGTTTTTATTTGGAACTGACTGCTGGCCGCAGATGACCTTTACAGCTTCACCGGGCAATTGGCGAGCGCAGATGGCTTTTAAAACCTTAAAAAAATAAACAACGAGTATATGTTTGGGGAAAAAAGAGACCCGGCCCACCCCGGAAATAGGGACTGAGCGAACCTACGGGGGATCACGACGATGGCCTCTAACAAAAATATATGTAGGATAACCTATATGAAGTACCCAACACCGTGGCACCATTCAATAAAACGGTTTAAATTTTTTTTATGTAATCATTATTAAGTGATATTAAAATATAATTAAAAAAAAACATTTTGTTACTAACATATGTTATCAGATAAATTGTTACTAACACCTGTGTTAGTAACAATTTATCTAATTACATTAAAAAATTAACGGCTATAAAAGGTCTGTTATATATTGACATGCATTCCCTTTGTCCCTTTGTGTGATGTGGCTCGTCACAAATTTGAATTCCGGTTCAACCAATGTGGCTGCTTTTGTCACCAATCAAACAATGCCCATCGAAACACCAGCCATAGCATTTGCTACGGTTCAAGTTGCAATGATTGCCATATGAAATGTACGTTATATTGCTAACCATTCATAAAAGTATGGTATACTACTAGCATTTACTAAAGCTTTAACGTCCACAGCTGGACAACAATTTTTATCGATGATGGGGTTGAGGTGGGGGTATTCGGACCGTTCCCAAATGTGATAAGAACAATTTGTTAGAAAAATTACGGTCCTTACGACCCCCTGGTGACCACCCGGACATTTGACTCGTGAAGATTATTGTGATGGAAACCGTTATCAATTATGGTCAAAAGATACCAAGGTAATTTTATCAATGAAAAGATTTTACAACATCAAGATCGTTTTTATCTCCTAATAAGAAATATTTTGTGTTTTATCTTCGAAAATATGCATTCCATCTGAAATACGCTCAAAATAAAGACATACAAACCTGCCGTCTCAACTGTTCGTAGTCATGGCATAGCTTTTGTTCCTTCTCGAGCAGCTGCTTGTACTGCTCCACACGCGGTGAGTACGAATGGGCGTCGCAGTGGCAGTACGGCGCTACTGGCGCAGGGCGGATAGTGGGCGCCGCCGTCGGGCTTGGAGGCTCACATGGTCTAAGGGGGAAGTCAGTTCATCATCGAAACTAGCTGATACTCCAGTATAGAAGTCCTGACATTGGGTATAGAATGCTGAAAATATTCTGGTTCAAACCTGAATTGGTATAAATAAAAAGAACTCTGAAGAGCACCTTTGGGTACCCTTAACTAATAGTTCCTAAATCTTTTTTAAATCCATATAAATAAGTAAGGTACTTTGTTAAATGTACCTGAATAATTATCATCACAAAACTGCTGTCATAGACATCTTCCATAGATTTTTATCTCTAGAAGTTGAAGAAGCCCGAATTTTCAGTTTAATTTGAAGGCGTTTTTTGCTAAGATTGCGGCTTGCGAAGGTTTCGGAAATTCTCATTGATTAATACAAATCGACTTCCGGGGTATAAAGTTCCTATCAGCGGCGTTCTCAGCGACCTCTCGTAGGTTCGTACAGTCCATATACGCGTAACCAGCGTATTCCGGAACGCTTTTTTTAATGGCATGACTTTGGTGAGTAACAAGCAGCAAAACAAAAAGTTAGGTACTTCTTCAAGTCAGGTTTTTAGTTATTCCTGAGTATTTTTATACGTGATTCCACACACATTATCCAAAGCTTACTTTGATAAATACCATCAATCACACTCGGATGCAAAACTATGACGTGATCAAGCACCCATGCTCAACCTTAAACTACACTAGATAGAGTTTATTAATTTATTTGGTACCTTTGTCATCTCTAAGCATTTTAGCCTTACTTCTTCTATTTATTATTACCTACAGGTAAGACAAAACAAAAGCCTGAAGAAATAAAAAATGGATATTCTTATACCATTAATTGCTTAAAACATGTTGCAGGCGCTAAAAACTTACGTATTATGTACTTAATATTTAAACATAGTACTTACTTGCCAACAATGGGTTTTGGAAAAGGCCATTGGTAATCAGTGTGGTTAGCCGATGAGAATTCATCCATCTTTTTGGTATCTTTTCCTGTAATTCAGACAAAGGATTTACACTTTATCATTATCAGTTATAAAAGCGACCCACTGCAAGGCACGGGCCTTCCCGTATAGCATAGCTTTGGCGAGATTAGGCCTAACCAATGTGGATTGGTAAGTGTTGATGACGATCATCCTAAGATTGTAGCCCACCGAAGCACGGAACCATCTTTCTTTTTTGACAATTATCTGATTTTGGATCCCACAGGTGTTGTAAGCCGAACCACAGGGTTACATTTCCACTAGATCACGGAGGCAGTTAGTAAGTGCTTAACTACGAGACTAACAAGCAAGTTGAACAAGCTTAAACCGATGGTCGTTGAATTGGAACAAACAAGTTAGACAGCGTAGGACGCTCTTCGGACAGATAAGTTACGAAAGGTCGCTGGTGAAGGCTGGAAGAGAAAAGCAGATGGCCGGAATTGCTAGACTGCGATATATTGAAGAGATAAAGAAAAGTAAGAGGCTGCTTAAACTTTTGCATTATTTTTCTAAAAAAATGCAAAAGTTTAAGCAGCAGCAGTTTTGCAAAATTTACCTTTTCTCAAATTATTACGTTAAAATTTTTAAGATTTACAATGACTACTTTAGCTAATTGACACCCTACATAATTTAAAACAGTTTTTGATGCCAAAAATTTGATCTGCACAATAATTTCTTCAATGAGGGAAGACAAAAACATTTTTGAAGTTTTTTGATTTTTTTTTCCTAAACATTGACAAGTCTCTAAATAACAAAACAGTTTATTGAAGTCAAAATTATCTTCAAAAATATAATGTAAAACTTTCATTAATGAAACATGAAAGAGGTTTCATTTTATTGATTACATTTCATGTTTTATTATCATTGTATTGCTGTCTATCTATAAAGCAATAATAAAACGTAACAAATTGAGTAGACCCCATATGACATGTACATTTCATGTGCTCCTAAAGAGAAAACATTATTCCTAAATCGGTTGGATTGTAATATTGTTGCCATAATAAGCCGAGTATTTGTGTGTCTGTAAATTTTATAGATAAATTCGCATGTAGGCGGGTAAATATATTGATTAATTTTATTTTTTGAGTGTATTTTTCACTAGACTTCTTTTAAAGCTGGCATTAAGTTTTAAATTGAGTTATAATGTTTAAGTTAAATTTTGTCATCATAAAATATTCTGAGTAAATACTAAAGATTTAAGACCATGTATGGGCAACACTGGAATGTTTTGCTGTCAAAAGTCAAATCAAATCAGCTGTGTATCACACACAGGGAACATGTAATAATTAATGTGCGTATTAAAATTTATGGTGTGAAAATGTCCACTGAGACAATTTATAAAAAAGCAACTAAATGTTTATGATAAATTCACGTTCTAAAAGTAATGGCGCGGCGGAGAAGCAGCGGTATCACGAGCCTGGGCTTTAACCAGGATCAAGGTTTGATATACCTACTTCCTAGTTCGTCAACCTGTGTTCTTTGTTCTTGGATTAGCAACTTGTTCAATATTCATGATGTGGATGACTTGAATATTGTGATTATAGGTGAGTAGGACGCGTAGTAAACTTTTAATAAGCGTGGTAGCAAATGAACGACGCTACATTAGTGCACAACCATGCTGTGCGATACTACACGTGTTGTTTATATTTTTAGTTTTGCGCCCACGCGCAGTATTCGCTCCTTGACTCGCACTTTTGTTTGGGCGTTGGTTTTCTTTTCCTAATTTCGAACGCGTAACAATTATAAATTAAATGCGTAATTGCTAAATATATTGTTGTGTGCTAAAATTTCACAAAAATGTTGTTTACAACGACCACATAGCCTAATGTGGTCGTTTGTTGTTTGTTATCTTTAAACCATACACTTAAAACATCTCCTGAGCATTACTTTAAATCCTTTGAAAACCACACATTCCCATTTTATTTTATATTCATTATTATATCTTCAATAATCAGTTCTGTTTGTTTAAACTACACAGTGTAAGAGGTTAATCTCCTTATCACCACAATAAGAAGTTATTGAGTCCATGCTAAATTATGGATGTGAAGTTAGAAATGAAAATGTGTTAATGAAAAACAATAATACACTACATTACTATAGTGTTTGTACTGGAAAAGACCATCTGCTATTTATGTATATGTACCATTACATTACTTAACATCTACATAAATATGAACTACACAGAATAATGTTTAGATAAAGAAACATAAACCAGGAAGTTTGCATACATATCCTCATTGATTATATATTCTGCAGGTGTATAAAACAAAGCACCACTAGACTATTGTGTACTCATTCTTTTCCTGAACTTTGTTAGGGCTATAATTTTTTTTTGTTTTAATATGAATTTAATTTTTAATTACATTTATATAAAAAAGGAGTATAGGTAGCATAATTTTTTCTACTGTGTCAATCATCATAACTGGTTTAGGTATGTTAAGAAGTGTTATGGTAGGTTATTTGGATCTAAGCTGCATACAATAGCTCTGTTTATCTGTTTTATTCTATTTATTTCAGTATTCATTTCAAAAATGTGTCTAGTTTTAAAATTTAAGTGACTTGGAACCATAAAAACTAGATGGTTTCACATAAAAAAAAATATTGTTTTGTCATAAATTGTGATAAGTCTTGCCTTTCATGGTACCTAGTTTTGAACTAACCCATTGATCGCTAGGAATCCAGACACAATGACAAATCTGTGGTTTGTGATATTGTCGACTTTGGCAAACTTGAAATTTACTGTTAATTTTCATAGGGGGTTCACTTGTATAGTAATCAATCCATTTATTAGCATTAGTAACGTATATATGGAGTCTATGCCTAAGTGGAATAACTATCTGCCTGCCATAGCGCACATACCAGTGTCTACTTAAAGACTAACTGCAGAAACTAACTCCAGTAATGATTGTTTGCTATAATGAAGAAAATAATTGCATGTTCAGGTCTCTTTTATTATTTATGAAGATAGTAAAAAGACAGCTGAGTTTGGTTTGGTATATTATGGTCTTAAGATAGTATGGCCCTGCTATGTCCAATTATACTCCATAACACTTTGACTACCATGAAGTCACATTCACAATAAAAATACTCATACAATTTCTTGTCCCCTACCATTAAAATAAAATGAAAGTGTTTATTCAGTTTAGGTCCTTACAGAACACTTATGAATGTCAAATGAAGCTGAAGCTACCAGTGGTTCGAACGGTTGTTTTCCACTGAGAAGAATCCACCAAAAAATGTAGTAGTTGGTCCTGTTTTAAAAAAAAATGTTTTGCACAGAACCTTATAGTTTGTGTTCAAAATAATTGGTTGAGCTTGGGTGTTACCGCCATCTCTTAAAACAGTGTACAATAATATTACTTCATCTTTTCTGGTTACCCCTACCCAGGGTAAACACAACCTTAAAACAGTTTTGTTATAATGATACGTCAGCATTTTGTACTGAAAAGACGAAGTTATATTATTGTAACACTGTTTTCAGAGATGGCAGTAACCCCCCCTGGTTCCCAAGTCGTAATGAATGTTAATATGTTTACAGGCTGCTTCACTTGTTGCCTAACATCAGGCCTGCGCGTCTACAATGTGGAACCACTGGTGGAGAAGACCCACTACAGTAAGTCGAAAGACATTAGCTATACCTTAATATGTGGAATATGTACATGTGGTACTGTGGAGGGTACTGAAACTGGCAGAAAAATCCGAGCAATATGTATCTCCTCCTAAAAAATATGTATGTTACCTTTATCTTGCTTATTACTTACAGTAGTAGTCAATACTTATTCTTGTGCCATGTAAATAATGTCAAAGGTATATTTAAGATGTGCTATCTGCATTTTATTTAAAAAATATTTTTATGAAGAAATGCAGTATTAAAATAAAAACATATTCATAATCACAATGTCAACAATCTTTTGACCTCAACTAGTTGACTCATTAAATCTCAAAGTTGTTAATTACCTAGCAGCCAAGTTTTATTTTTTTGCCATGCAGTTTTCTTAGTAATGAACATATTAATTGGTGAAATAGTTATTTAAGAAGTCTTTAGACATTATCTAATGCAATCATTAGGTAATGATACTTGTAATTGGTAAAAGGAATAAAACAAAATTATCTTAACATTTGAACTACATAATACTGAATGTGAATGTAGACTAGAATTAATATACATTCAAGTAAGTCCTAATTTCAATGACTGAATGAACCAAATGGACTGTCGCAGGCTGTTTTAATAGTAAACCTACACGCATTAGGTCCTTTTAATAGTAGTACCTAATGCGTGTTTGCCGGTTACCAAAACATACAGATAAGTAAGTTACTGCTCAGCTTGCGTTTAAATACATCCCCAATTTAATCATGAGCAGTGTAGTCGAACTATAGATAGTAGACCTTGAAAATCATCTATAGGTACTATCGCAATAGTATTCCCGTTGTTCATGGGTGGAGATGGTGGATTTCCATCAGGTGACTATTTGCTCATTTGCTCCGTATGAGATAAAAAAGTCAGCAGCAAATCAAAAGTATCAATACTATCAATGTTTTATTAGATGTTATGCCTCGATAGTATCTAAATAATTGTTTTGCATAATAGTATTTACGCTGTCGATACTATTGCTTTTGACTTACTATCGAGACACTTTTGATAGTGGTCTATCGAGTGGACACTAATTATGAGATAATATGTTGATAATAAACTTTCGCAGGCAAAGAAGAGCTGGGTGAGGTGTCTTTATGCGAGATGGTGTTCCGCACCAACTGGCTATTGGTGGTGAAGGCGCGCCGGCCCTGCAGCCTGATGCTGCTCGATGACCAGCGGCGGGTGTTCAGGGCTGAGGTGCTGTTCAAATCGCCCATACGAGCGCTGCGGGCCCGGAAAGATAAGTGAGTGGCTCACATCTACAACCGCTGTTACTGCTAAACACGTTCACTGTCTTTACCATCATCACTTTGTTGTAGACTCGGTACTGAGTCGTCTAGTCAGGGACCACTGCAGTGCCAGATATTGTTTCGTGAAATAGCAGTGTTTTTGCACATCTGTGTTTCAAGTAAAATTGCCGGGTATAAGAGACCTAACATCTGCTGCCTCGGGTGACGGGCGCAGGGCAGCGTTGGCGGAAAATAATGACATTTATATTTTATTGATTTCCATCAATACTGCATCTGTCATCAGGTCAGGCATATCACTTACCACCAGGTGAATTGACCGGTTTTTAAGGCATAAAAAAATATTCACCGTCAGTCCAAAAAGACCCCCTGCAAGAAACAAACATTGCTATGCATCATAGCCATGAGGATTGTCTTTATACTTGACATGTTAACAGGTTGTCCTGTGATGTGTTGCCAGAACATTGCATTTTTTTTTAAATTCCCTTATTTACTAAGACAAAGGAATTACAATTGATTACTGTTACTGAGTGCCGAGTAGAATAGGTTTAGGTACCTATTATTACAGTACACAAATTAAAAAATGAGTGAACATGGTCGGAGTTATGTCAGTCAGTGGAAAGCTTTGGTACGGGTTGGTACGAATTGAAATTGGTAGATAAATAAATAAGTTTATTTTTCTCTCACAAAGATTAACTTAACAATCTGACATAGTTATAGATCCTAAAATACCTACGCATTTGTATTGGCAAAACAAATATTGCACTATGTAGGTACTGAATTTATCCACGAAATTTGAAGTGTCATTGTTGTTTATTTGCATAAATAGGTACATTTTTCAAACAATGAACAGAATATGTAAATACAAAAATCTGTAATGTTTCGGGTAGATACAACACATCCACACAGTATTTTTGTTAGTATTTGGCTTGGCATTTGCAATTTTATTAATTTTATCATAAATATTTATTCTCCTTTTAAACACAATATATTGCAATGTTTCGCATATTTTTTATATATATTTATTTATGTTATTGAAATGTACTTAAAATTTACTAGAGTAGAGTAGTGATTTCGGTTATAATTTGAGAAGTGGTTTTGGTTATAAATTGAGTAGTGGTTTCGGTTATAAATTGAGTAGTGGTTTTGGTTATAAGTTGAGTAGTGGTTTTGGTTATAAATTTGATTATAAGCACCTTTCAACCCGTAGCCACTGGGCTTACTAAAATAGCACCTATATTGATTATGTTAGTCCTTTCGACTCAAAAAACCCTTTCTAAAAAATATTACAGAAAATACTGCCGTCATATTTAAAACCTCATGGCATTTATTTATATTGAAACTAATTTAAAATAGGCTGCCATACTCTATCTTACAGTGGAAGAAATATGTTTGAACTGTTTAACAAATAAGAAAATCAAAGAGAAACTACAACGATAAATATTTGATATCAGACACTTCATTCGATGTGTTCATAAGGTTCAAATTGTTTTTATAACATTAAATTTATACTTCAACAATAAATTTTGATAAGATAAGGCGTGTCCTTCACCGAATAACCCAATCTTGCTAACGAGCGTGGCAACGAAAATTGAAATGAATTAGTTTCTGACATATTGATATCGATGACTTGGGATCGGCAGATCGACTCAATGTAACGGACTAAATATATCAATAGATAAATAGCCACTGACATTCACATAGCGCCATCTAGCCCCAAACTAAGCATTAGCCTGTAATATGGCTACTAAACAACGGATAAACATACTTATTAACTATTTTTGTTAATACATATTATACATAGGAAACACCCAGACATGTTGATGCACACAAATGTTTGTACTGCCAGCGTGCTATAGAGAGGGCTATGTTAGGTGTTTCCTTACACGATAAGATCCGAAACGAAGATATCCGTAGGAGAACTAGGGCCGACATAGCCCACTGGATTAGCAAGTTAAAGTGGCAGTGGGCAGGGCACATAGTGCGTAGAACCGATGGCCGATGAGGCGAAAAAGGTTCTCAAGTGGCGTCCACGTAACAGAAAACAAAGCGTAGGCCGACCCCCAACCAGATGGACGGATGACTTGGTTACGGTGACGGTTAGCACATGGATGTCAACTGCTAGGGATCGGTCCGCGTGAAAATCATTAGGAAAAGCCTTCCTTCAGCAGTCGACTATTATAGGATAGTAGTTTTAAAAGCGCACCATTCGACTAATGACCCGTTTATTGGGTTATGGCCTAATTGGACCATGCTGTCTGAGAAAGCTTGTACCATAAAGTGAGACATTATAGGTTGGTTAATTTGACATACATTTTTTATTAGAAATATGTATTTATTCGTTGGTGGGTCATTGCTGTGGACTGGTACCGGTCTGGAGCGTGCAGGCTCAAATACTGCGTTTATCCGACGCTCTTACGGTGAAAGAAAACATCGTGAGAACACCTGCGCACGCTTACGAAGAAATTCGAAGGTTGTGCGTGAAGTCGGACAACCAGCACCGCATGGACGACTAACTACACACTACGGCTAGGCACGGGCCCCACGGTGGGATAATGAGCTGACGATGATGTGTTTATTTAGTAACCAGGAGTTTATTTAAACAGTATTATTACAATATACGTTAGCATTTTAGTACCAGAAAAGGCGAAATAATATTATTGTAATACAGTTTTAAGAGGTAGTGGTAAGCTCCTTGTTTCTATAATACACAAACTTCATTTGTGTTAAATAATTTAATTAGTTCTAGATTTCAATTTTTTTAAAATTTGAGATACAAGAGTATGACGATTTATTTTTCCTATTTTCTATAGTAACACATTATTAAATACGAATCTTTAGTACCTATGTATATAATTTGTTCGTGATGTATGAAGATGAATATGGATTGAGTGGTCAATATTATTTAAATATTCAATGTTAACAAGATTGCTATCAATGCCTAACCTCATTTTTTATATTCGCGTACATATTATAATGTTATGGCTATTAACAAGGTCAAAACCTTCACGCATATAAATTTATTGTACGTATATCATGAAATGCTCTTATGAATAAACATTTACATATTTATTTAGAATTTCTTTAGCTTCATTTACTTCTTAATTTATATAAAACATTGCAGTTTTGCTTTTGGTACAGCGATGCTCCTGACTAAAGGGTGAGACAGTAAAATGAATTGACCTTAACTTACGGTAATAACGTCACAATTTAGTCAGTACAATTTGGTCTTTATTATGGGATCTATAGTGTATCGATTATGGGCGACAGTTGTTGCCATTTACTTGGCTGTATGCTTGATTGTAATTGTTATTTCATACAAAATGTAAAATAATTGAACAGCTGATTTTTGCATGAACAATTGGGTATTTGACACCACTAATCGTTGACGCACTTTTTATGAACTGTCAAAAAGGAACGTTTCCATATATTTTATGAGGTTATGGATATGTGACGTCATTGCTCACTATCATCAATTGACCTAATATTTATTGGTTTCAGTGTATTTAAAAATACAATATTGCAAATAAACAAAAGTGATCAATAAAACGACAAAAATAAGGTGTGCTTTTATAAAAATAAGGTTTGGTATTTTATTGCGGATGGTGGAGAATACCTAATTGCATAAATTTATTTAATACTAGCTGTTGCCCGCGTAGTTAGTGTCAGTTAACTTCATACCCAACTTTATTAGCGATATGATCAGCAAGCCGCGCGGTACAACATTAAGTATTTTTTCTAAAATAACAGGAGCCTATGTTTGCCTTATTACATCGGCTACCTGCCAAAAAAGTCATCAAAATCGGTCCAGCCATTTCAGAGATTACCCAAATGATGTTTTCGTCACATATATTCGGTAATATATTCATATGCATGTAGAAAATAACGGTCACTTCAGTATTACAAACAGACACAACAATTTTATTTACTATAGAAGATTGTATCTTCACTAATCCGTTCATTAGGTGTACCAAATCTTATTATAGAAATAAAATAATAATAGTGCGAACAGTAGTTAAAGCCAAGTCTCTTAATGGTTTAATTTGCGTTTTATAATTTCGTTACATGAGCAATTGAAATTTGCGACGTAATTAAAATACGTTTGGTAGGTAAGGTGTGTGTGTTATGACGCGTGTTGTTTGATTCATTCACATTGTTGCATGTTTTCTTTATTTATTTATCGGTGCGTGGCAGATTGTAACGAGCTATATAGCTTTTTTAAATAAAATGAGTACGTTTAGTAGTATTACATCATTGGTAGTAGACGGCCCAAATTGCATGTAGCAACAGTCGTATTTTTGCCAAAAATAAAAAGAAATGTTTTGTGATGATTTTAGCTCGGCCTTCAAAAGTGACTATCTGATGACAAACCTATTCTTGTACATGTAGGCTTCCTCTTATCGAGTCAGTAACAATCAGTTAAGGGGCCAATCAGACCGACCCTATTGACAGAGTCCGAAATCACTTTACGGCCTCTGATTCGAGCCCACGAACAAGATCAAGCAATGATCTAAACTCAACTATACCACGGACGAAGGCAGTATATTTAACCCATTCAACGCTAATGACACCTTAAGTCGTCAAAAACAAAATTTCTAACGTGTCTGAATTCCTGACGATCAATAAGTCTTAACCGAGAAGTAGTTACTATCGCAGTAATAATTACATTTCATAATACGAATAAGTGCGTAGTAGAACTAATGTTTTTATATGTAGGTAAGTATATAACTGCGCATCATAATGGCAAGAGCAAGCCAAAAAGTAAATTAAATTTTATTATAATACGTAAAACAATATTTCAAGTCAGAAAACACTGATATCCAGCTTCGGATGTTTTTGATAAACAAACTGAGACTGAATGTTTCGTAGTCACGTACAGTTTCAGTGTTTATATTGTGTAAATTTAACTTCTGTGCGTATAATGACTGTCTTAAAATGAATTAATTGTTGAACTTTACACATGTACGGTTTGTTCATACCGTCGAGATTTAAAATCATCTGTTATTCAGACTTATCTGGGGCTCTATAAAAATAAAATATGGAGCAAATAAAATATATAGGGTACGGTTTCTATGAAGATGAGGGTAACATCGTCTTTATAAATAATAAATATTCTGCCCGTTTATAATTTTTAGTTTAATTTTATTAATATGAGTTTTTTACGTAATAAAACATATCAATGAATCATTCCAAACTTGTCAGAATTGATAAAAACACCTTTCCATTTCTAATTTGCAATGTAAATTATAATTAAATAATAAATTACTAAATTACCAAAACTTTATGTTTCGTTTTCAAACCTAAAACACTAAACTAGGCTAACCCTAGCGCTCCGCCCCAGTCGTAGGTATGAATATCGAGGATACGCTCCAGCAAAGTACTGTACAATCTATGTATAGTGACTGGACTAATATTGACGGGACTTTCACTAGCAGATAGCAATCATTAAGGAGTTATTTCCAAGGATCTGAAATCGCAGAGATGTCTTCGGCAAATCGGTTAAAACTAATTAAGTAATGTGTTTAGTTAAACAAGAATATTTTGTTTTTGCAGAGTGGCGGTGGTTCTCTCGTCTAGTATCCAAGTACTGTCGTTACCATCGTTGCAGCGCGTTGCACTATTGCGTACACCGCCCTCCGCCCGTCCTCTATGCGCGCTCGCTACTGAGCCAAACGCAGCGCAGATATTGGCGGCGCCCGCCCATCGTAAGGGCTCTATGCAGTTGTTGGTACGTACTCGATCTTATGGGAAACTTATAAATAATACTGCTGAACATAGGCCTCCCCCAATAACTTCCACTCCAAACAGTCGGAAGCTATCTGCATCCAACAGCCACCAGGAACCTTCCTCAGGTCAGGAATAAACATATAAAAAAATAAATACAATATATATATATATATATATATATTTGTAAATACGTACTTACATATTATCTACATATAACTAATTAATTTCTACTGATATTCACACAACGCCATCTAGGACGATGGATAAACATACTTATATAGGTACTATATTTTGTAAACATTTTACATATAAACAACCAAGACATTGAGAGAGACAAACATTATCCCATTATTATGCAGGGACTTAAGAAAGCGCCTGTAGCCCTATGGTACTGTTGACTTTCTATTGGGATGGCGCAGGTTAAAATCCCGTCACGAACCGAAATGTTTTCGATTTTTCCAAATTATTTATACGTTATCCGACACTCTTACGGTGAAAAAAAAACATCGTAAGGAAACCTGCCTAATTTAAATTTTATTGACTATTCTAGTATTCCTTTATCAGCACTAAAACATGAAATAAGAGCTAACATTTTAATTCCCGATTGTTCCCCCTTTTAATCTTTTCTTGGCCTTACCAAATTTCAATCTCTATGTTCCAGGATGTGTCTCGAGCGGTGAAAGGTGCCCAGTCGAGTTCGCCAGCGGTGATGGGGTGCCACCAAACCGACCTGGTCTGCCTGGCCCTCTCAGCCAACGGGGCGAAGTTAGCGACCGCGTCGGCGAGGGGTACCATCATACGCATCTGGGACACCAACACGAAGCTGATGCTGCACGAGCTCCGTCGAGGGTCGGATTATGCGGACGTTTATTGGTAATTATTATAAATCATCAGCAGCTTAGAACGTAGAATTAGCCACACAACATAGCCGTGAGCAAATGAGGGTTTTTGCAATGTAAAACCTCGCTACATGGCGCTACGTTGGTGAAAGGTCTAGGATAATTTCGATTGGTCAGTGATGTTTGTAGTGACATTAAATATCTAAATGTCACGCGAATAACCAATGGGAAGAGAGCAACTTGCTATTATACTTGACAGATTATTAAATTACAAATACCCTCATTGGGCAGTAATAAATAGATAAACAATTAAACAACGAACTAGATGCACAGTCACGAACTATTTATATACTTACTTCAGTTACTATTACACCATCAATAAAGTAGCGCGATGCACAGACACACGCATACATACACATATACTCTCACACCTCCACTGTCATACACACATATTATATATTACACATACATATATGCTTTCATATTTGTATATACATAAATTCATATATAAATACTACTGTCTTTGTTATTTATGTATTAAGCTAGTAAGTAATAAGTATTATTGTATAAAGCTCATGTCTCAAACGCCAGTTGTGCGATGTCGGCCAACCCGCACTGGGCCCGCATGGACGACTGAGGCCTATACACCCTATACGGGTAGACTCGTGCCCCTCGGTGGGGACGTTTAATGGGCTGATGATGATGATGATAAATGCGATTGCAGTATAAACTTCAACCAGTCCGGGTCGCTGGTGTGCTGTGTGTCGGACAAAGGCACATTGCATGTGTGGGCGGCGCGAGGCACGTACGCGCATTTAGCAGCCGCCCACGCCGAGCCAGACACAAAAGCGTTGTGCGCCTTTAGCGACGACAATAGTGCTGTTGGTGAGTTGGAAACGCAACTTTTACTTACTTCATTATAACAATTCGGTATTTTCCACCATCCACAATAAAATACCAAACCTTATTTTTATAAATCGCACCTTATTTTAAATGTCGATTCATTGATCACTTTTGTTTAATTTGCAATATTGTATTTCTAAATACACTGAAACCAATAAATATTAGGTCAATTGATGATGGTGAGCAATGACGTCACGTATCAATAATCTCATAAAAATATATGGAAACGTTCATTTTTGACAGTTCATAAAAAGTGCGTCAACGATTAGTGGTGTCAAATACCCAATTAATTTTTTGTGACGTTATGACGACCCATTTGGTGAAGCGTGATGTTGGCTACTAAAACTAGGGTTCCGGGTTCGATTCCCGGGCGGTGCAAACATTTGTGTGCATGAACATGTCTGTATTGGTCTGGGTGTTTTCTATATATGATATGCATGTATTTACATAAAAAGGTAAATAAGTATGTTATGGTTGGTTGGTATCAAATGTATTCCTTAATGTTACTAACACTCAATATTTTATTTTTAAATCTTAAAGAAAAATATAATATTATTTTAAAAATTGTGTGATTCCCTGATTTAAATTCTATTATTATATATATAATTAGGTGACATTGGATGTCACATTTTTACAACTTTTTGCTTACATGTTAATTTTTGCTTCAATGACCATGCAGCCCGAGGTTTAGGTTTCATTCAGTATCTTTATTGCACCTTTGTTATCATTAAGATTCTAATCAATATTTAATGGTTTTAAAAATAGACCCTGCACTTTACTAAAGGCGAAACTATATATGTGTGTAGTTGTTATCCTTAAATATTATTTGAAAATATTGTTTAAAAAGTCTAATAAACGATATTTCCTTCTATCAGACTACTAAATATATTATCTTTACAGTGATATGCGAAGATGGCACATTTCACAAATTCACGTTCTCAGCAGAAGGCAACTGCCATCGGAGTGATTTTGAGTATTTTTTGCAGGTCAGTGTGTAGTTATTTATAGATTCATAAGTGCCCTCTTTGGTTATTTATTGGGTTGATGAACTTTTGTATCAATTTTTTATGTAACCTTATTTTTATATGAATATTACACTTCCTATCTAAGCTTGTTGTTCCAAGTGTGTAAAAAATGATGAGATAATCTGAGCATTCATATTCGTGATGGAGTTCTCACCAAGTGAAAGCTTTTTTGTTATAACATAAAGGTTATTTTATTTTTTAAAGGTTATCCTTTAGTTTATATAAGATTAAAAATCAACCTTTCCTTAATTCGCATGTCGCATTTTCAAAATTTTCGTTGGGTTTCCCCCTTATGATCGGCTAATAAAGTTCAATATGTTGTAGAATCTAATTGCTTTGTCCAATTAAGGGGCAATAATATTTTATTATTTTTTATAAGTGCTCTAATAAATGATTATTTTTTCACAGGTTGGCGACGACGACGAATTCCTGCAATGATGTTTTTCATACATAAACTATGCTGGACATTCAATTTATATGATACAAGTAAAAGTGCATATGTGATCGAACAAGATACAGACTGCATACAGCATCTGATTAAACTTTGTTGTGATTCCATTAGGATTGCCTTGAAAAATAGCTTGTTTTAAAATTTTATTCAAGGGAAAAAATACTTGTGTCCATTTTAATATTGAAAATTTAATTAAGTCATGCTGGTTGTATAGATAATGTAACAATTACGGCAAAAAGACAGACATCGAATACAACGCTCTGTACAAGTGAAAAAGGATTCTGACGATAATATTTCATCGTCATTGTTTGTTCGTTAAATGTTTGCAGTAAAACAAGCGTTTTAGCTAAATATAATTCACATATACGCGTCACAAGTTAGGAACTGCACTATGGATCCGATTGAGATCACCGGTGTAGGCGACAGTAGTTAATTGCCATTTGGTAGGTTATTCGCTTCGTTATTTTTATTATAACAATAGACCAATTTTATTAATATAGCTCTTTAAAGCTTTTACTGAATTCGAGCCAGGTTTGGATTTGACGTTTGTATTTAACTCTTCAAAACTCGGTAAAATATACCATTGTGTAGTCTGGTCAATATCGAATTACTGGGAGGTGAGGAGTTAAAAGTTTATGGTCCAATACACATATTATACTCTATTTTATACACTTTGTGTTCAAAGCTTAAAGGAATGTCTTTCTATGTCAGTAATATGAGAACTAGTTACCAAAACAGCAAACGTTGAGTCTTTTTTTAAGATATTTGTTTCGGTGTTAGTAATAATGGAATAACATGTCTCTTTTTTTTAAACATGAGGTTGTGCAAATATATTTTATTGTATGCTATTC
Organism: Leucinodes orbonalis; assembly: GCA_019425675.1. NCBI lineage: Eukaryota > Metazoa > Arthropoda > Insecta > Lepidoptera > Crambidae > Leucinodes > Leucinodes orbonalis. The sequence goes on from PQWD01002559.1 coordinate 26,223, forward strand.
TGGCTCTTTAACACGACCAGCCTCTTCTTCCTAATCAAATACAAATTTATTTTTACTTTATTGTTATACCGTTTTACGGTGAAAATATGGTAACAATATTATCACTACTGTTTTCAGTTCTTTAGATTTCATAAGTATCTACTGCCTATTAAAACATATTTTTGTAAAAAAAGATGCAGTAGCTAATAAAGCCACCTGGAAGGAATCAAATTCAAAATTACCTAATTCGAAAATTTCACATGGTAATTTCTTTATAACATAAAGAGAGGCAGGTCTCCTCCATTTTGCATTAGATATATCCTTTTCCTAGTCAAGCTTCTATCAGAATCTTTTCACAAGTTGTAGCCAAACTAAGGTTACATTCTTAATACCATGTTTTGCATGTCAGTTATATTGATGTAGTAATTGTATAGAAACTAGCCAGCATAGTACGTAGCGCCCAGTTTATGAATATAATATTTCGTTTGTAAAAGATAACACTTAATATATCACGGAAATTTAGGTAATGGATATTCATGTCTTAGGTTAAAAAAACAATGTCGTCAAAAAAGACAAAATGGTACTAAATTGCATTTTTTACTTAGTAAAGAAGTGAACGGTTTGTAAGGCGGATTTAAATAGAAATAGATAATATAAATTTTGTTTTTGTAGACATAAATATTCCTTGTGTGTTGTTTTATAATGTTACCAAGTGTTGAAGTTGGCAGTGTAACCTTAATAGGTTTAAAAGTGAATTGACTGCTTCATTTGGTTACATAATAAATTGTTTATGGATTTTGGTGAGATGTTAAGGTGAGTATTTGGTTGAATACATTGCTGGGGAACATAAGGTCACATTATTTCCACAAGTGATATAAGTAGAATGTATTCAAAACTCACTTTGCAAAAGCTTAGCTTTATGGATATTTGATATTTACCCAAATTGCAGCTAAATACGCGCAATTTATCTTTGTAATAATTAATGTATAAAATGTATGTTTGTGCGGTTTGCAAATATTATATTCGTTATTGATAATGATAAATCGACTATGTTCGATTATATCTATCCCTCTATTTGAACATTATGTGAAATAGTTTAATAGAAGTGGCATAAACAATTTTTGATTTTTTTTAATAACCTGTTCTGAGCATAATTTGTTTCTTTATTATAAACGCTCAATAAAAACACTGTACCTTTTTACATTTGCTCATTTTAGGGATAATCTGGTGTTTTTGTTTATGTACAGCCAATATTTTTTTTGTTATTTCCACATAATTTTAAAAGATTATTTATTAATTTAGCTGTAGGTATGTAAAGTCATGCCTTTAAACTGAGAGAGTTATTACATATATTAGATTCCATATATTATTCTGTAATACTAAATATGTAAGAGCTTGACCCCATAGCATTGGTTAAAAATTTAATGTAAAGATTTTATATGTAATTATGTAAATATTTAATATTATAGTTTTTATACTTTGAGTAGAGTAATAGTGGTAAAATCATGCCTCTGCTTAATATAATATTGGAAAATGATGCAAGAAAATAATTGTCATTTTAGGCTAAAAAGCACATTTCTAAATGTAAATAAGAAGTTTCAGATGTCAGTTTATTTTTTTATAAATTTGTGATTGAAACGTAGACGCCTGCTGGGCATATTTGAGGTCTATGTACCAAGGAAAATTTTCAACAATAAATATTTCTTTTCTAATATGTTTTTTTACTAAAGTCCATTTAATTTACCTAATTTCTGTATTTCCATATTGTGGTGCAGCCTAAAACAGATTACCAGGTCCACTTGGTTTTATGGGTAACTAAGTTAAGAGCGGGCGATCACGGTATCTACTCGATGAGCTGAGATGGGCGCGCCAAGAAAGCAAAAACGGCAAAAAGAACCTGCACAAATGTCTTCGAGACCACTAAACACCGTACTGTGACTTTCCGAGCATCTTTTCGGTTTGCTGCCTCGCGGTGCTATTACGACCTGCCCCCTCCGTTGCGTGAACTGAAAACAGTAGAGACATTAAAAAAACATTTTCAAGGGAGCTTGTACTGTATGATGACGAACTTCGTTTCAAAAGCCCAAAATAGCCTGCACATTACCAATGGCCACCACATTGCCCAAAATAGCCTGCACCATACCATTACATAATTTTTAATATTTATCATTTTATTTTTTTTATTATTATTTTTATTGTGTTTGTTTTACATTACTTTTTCGTTTCCTCGTCCTATTTTACCGGCTGTCAGATATGTTATTATAAATTATTAATGTTTATTTATATTTATTATAAATTATGTTTATTATAAATTATATTTATTATAAATTATATATGTTATAATAAATTATTATGTGTATAGTAGAGCGTCAGTGGTGTGGACCGCGCCTTCCTACCAAGAGGGCTGAGGTTCAAATCCCGACACGTACCAATGTGTTTTCGAAAATATATGTACGTTATCCGACACTCTTACGGTGAAGGAAAACATAGTGAGGAAACCTTCATGCACGCCTACGAAGAGATTGGAAGGTTTTGTGTGAAATCGTCCAATCCGCACTGGGCCCGCGTGGACGACTAAGGCCTAATCAACCTATACGGGTAGGCTTGTGCCCCTCGGTGGGGACGTTTGATGAGCTGATGATGAAAATGTTATTATAAATTATTATCATTCAAAGATGTATATATTATATTTTATTATATGATTTTATTTGTATAAAATTATTGTATGTTATGTACTATTTTATACATATTTATTTAATATGCCACTCACCCAAAGGCTCTATCATAATACCAGCGCTTCCACGGATATATTTATGCCGTGGAAGAAAACGCTGAGATAGGACCTAATTGGATTTCACAACATAAAACCTATTGGCTGTTTTTTTTTCTTTTCTTTGTGTTTAATGTATTCTACTTCACTGTATTCTGTTGTTTATTTCTAATTGCTGTATATACCTGTTAATCTTCTTTTGTTTATCCTTTTATTATCCTGATGTTTTTGTCTATTGTAATTTTTTTTTTATGTTGCTGTTACTTTGTGTTGCAATTTCCAATAAACATTTTTCTTTCTTTCTTTCAAAATTAACATCACTGGCAGCTAAGGTTAGGGTTAGCTGTGTGACTGTATCTAGAATTTCAGGGTTCAAAAGTTAAAAAATGTTTACATAACCAACAGGTATACTCCCAAAAATCTTTTTTTTCCAAAACCACTGTCATTCTGTCACAAGGATATCATATCATGAGCCATGGAAGTCAAGAGTTAAATTGCTTAGGAAGAATCTACACTGAATAACAGAAGGACTTGTGTGTTACAAAACTCTGTATCAAGGAACTACTAAAAATACCCTAGTTTTGCCTAGAAGGCCTGGTGGATCAAAGGTTTCAAAATAAAAATGTAAAGGGATATTATTTTATTATTTACAGAGAAATCATATTAAAAAGTTTAAGAACTACTCATAAAATTAAATTACTATACACTATTTACATCTTCATACATCTATTCTGCTGCTGGCTTCTTTCGATCAAAAGGATCTGACCACACTTTCATATCTGAAACAATATATTCAATGTCTATTCAGTTTATGATCCAAAGCATTCAATAAATAAAGTAACCTGTTGTGGTGGAATAAAATATTGTTAATATTATCAAAAGATCCCTCCTTGGGTCACACCTACTAACGACTACATAACTTACTTCCAGGTTGGATATCCTCCGGCCTTATATTCTTCCTAGCCTCTTTCTGAATCTTCTCTGCAATCATAGATTACAAGTAAATCATTATGACTATTGAATTACGGACATATAAAAAGGTTTTTAGTCATGAATATACAATACGAAAACATACTGTACTCTGAAGCATCCATCATAGGGCTTATGGCTATGGGATACAATGTGACTCCTATTAATCCAACGAACCCGGTAAGAAATGCAGCATAGCGCCAACCTTTGAAAAATCCTTTTGTCATAATAAAATATTAAACTTAAAACTTTCTTGAACAGGATTTCAATATATTTTTACAAAATTACACATTGATTTGACAGCTGATTGTTAAATGTCAGTTATCTTTTTGTACGCAACAGGCAACAGGATTACGTTTAAACTGTTTAAACGTAATCCTGTTGCTGTTGCGTACAAAAAGATAACTGTCATTTAACAATCAGCTGTCAAATCAATGTGTAATTTTGTAAAATATATTGAAATCTGTTCAAGAAGTTTTAAGTTTAATATTTTATTATGACAAAAGGATTTTTCAAAGGTTGGCGCTATGCTGCATTTCTTACCGGGTTCGTTGGATTAATAGGAGTCACATTGTATCCCATAGCCATAAGCCCTATGATGGATGCTTCAGAGTACAGTATGTTTTCGTATTGTATATTCATGACTAAAAACCTTTTTATATGTCCGTAATTCAATAGTCATAATGATTTACTTGTAATCTATGATTGCAGAGAAGATTCAGAAAGAGGCTAGGAAGAATATAAGGCCGGAGGATATCCAACCTGGAAGTAAGTTATGTAGTCGTTAGTAGGTGTGACCCAAGGAGGGATCTTTTGATAATATTAACAATATTTTATTCCACCACAACAGGTTACTTTATTTATTGAATGCTTTGGATCATAAACTGAATAGACATTGAATATATTGTTTCAGATATGAAAGTGTGGTCAGATCCTTTTGATCGAAAGAAGCCAGCAGCAGAATAGATGTATGAAGATGTAAATAGTGTATAGTAATTTAATTTTATGAGTAGTTCTTAAACTTTTTAATATGATTTCTCTGTAAATAATAAAATAATATCCCTTTACATTTTTATTTTGAAACCTTTGATCCACCAGGCCTTCTAGGCAAAACTAGGGTATTTTTAGTAGTTCCTTGATACAGAGTTTTGTAACACACAAGTCCTTCTGTTATTCAGTGTAGATTCTTCCTAAGCAATTTAACTCTTGACTTCCATGGCTCATGATATGATATCCTTGTGACAGAATGACAGTGGTTTTGGAAAAAAAAGATTTTTGGGAGTATACCTGTTGGTTATGTAAACATTTTTTAACTTTTGAACCCTGAAATTCTAGATACAGTCACACAGCTAACCCTAACCTTAGCTGCCAGTGATGTTAATTTTGAAAGAAAGAAAGAAAAATGTTTATTGGAAATTGCAACACAAAGTAACAGCAACATAAAAAAAATTACAATAGACAAAAACATCAGGATAATAAAAGATAAACAAAAGAAGATTAACAGGTATAATACAGCAATTAGAAATAAACAACAGAATACAGTGAAGTAGAATACATTAAACACAAAGAAAAGAAAAAAAACAGCCAATAGGTTTTATGTTGTGAAATCCAATTAGGTCCTATCTCAGCGTTTTCTTCCACGGCATAAATATATCCGTGGAAGCGCTGGTATTATGATAGAGCCTTTGGGTGAGTGGCATATTAAATAAATATGTATAAAATAGTACATAACATACAATAATTTTACAAATAAATCATATAATAAATATAATATACATCTTTGAATGATAATAATTTATAATAACATTTTCATCATCAGCTCATCAAACGTCCCACGAGGGCACAAGCCTACCCGTATAGGTTGATTAGGCCTTAGTCGTCCACGCGGGCCCAGTGCGGATTGACGATTTCACACAAAACCTTCCAATCTCTTCGTAGGCGGAATGAAGTTTCCTCACTATGTTTTCCTTCACCGTAAGAGTGTCGGATAACGTACATATATTTCGAAAACACATTCACCGTAAGAGTGTCGGATAACGTACATATATTTCGAAACATTGCACCGGAATATCCAGTGCATCAAATAACATTACCCATAGCTTTACTCAGTGCGGACAACGACTGGCTATCTGGCGACGTTGATGTAACTAACTTGTATGTGCAGCTTGTCAATCCGATCGAACATTATACAGTTCCAATGAAAGAGTTCAACCATATAGACTTCTTATGGGGAATCGATGCACCTACGCTAGTTTGTTAAATTATTGCATTTACTCGAAGAGGGTGTAAGTAAAAGTAAGTTTAACCCTACTAATTTAGACCCTAGTGAGCTATTGGGAAAACTGGAAATCACTCTCACTTAATTTTCTAAGTAGGTAAATGATGTATGAACCCTTTACGGATTTCAGTGCCGAATAAAATATATTTTTGAATTATTGAATCTGCTTTTATGTACAAAAACCGGAAAATGCAGCTCTGGCTCTTATCTTAGGTATCTTAGCAATGAAGTCACGAGCTTCTAACAAAATTGAACCTACAACTCCTCCTCCTTTTAAAGTTTAGGTACTTAGCTTTAGACTAAGCATATAAAGATGTTTCATAATCATGATACCTAATTCAATATTGAATTTTGGTCCCTTTAAAGTATACGTATAAATACTATTTATGACTGAATTGAGAACAAATATAAGTATTTTTATCTGTACATAATATAACGATACATACTACCATACTACATACATACTACATCATACAACTTCATTGCTTAGTTTGCCATATTTATACGTAATAAAAGTCCAGTAACTACCATTACAATAATGTCATATGTGGCAATCCTTTTTACGCACAACTCAACAAAGACTGCTTCCACTTCAATCGGCGGAAACCGCAAGAAGTTAATTTAGTAGATGAAACAGTTGATAGGTAGGTATATAATGTAAGTATCAACATTAGATTTAGTTATTTTACCTGCCTGTATGAATTGTCCACAGCGTTATCATTTCCACCGGGAGTAGAAAAATAATCAGTGCTTTCATTCTTTGAACTTTTTGTGTCTCAGAACTACTCAAAAGGCTTACAATAGAATATCCTTTTGCAAGGAAATATTTGAGATAAGTAAAAATAATATTATCTTTTTTTTCTGAAAATCAGATTATAAAAAAGTTATAGATAAATTAGTGACGAACTATTTCGTATACTTATCTAGGTAATATCAAAAAAATAAACGTTATTAAAAAAGCACAGTTATTACTAACATTATCATACGCCTTTAAGATATTTGTTCATTTTAGTAATAAAAAATATATATTTAATGAAACTGTCAACAGTCTAGGTACTTAGGGGCCATCCATTAATCACGTGATCTTTTTTAGCATTTTAACCCCCCCCCCCCCTCCCCCTTGGTGATACGTAGTGAGGTTTAAACCCCCCCCAGCATCCTCTGCCGCACCCCCCCTCACTCCCTCTTCTCAACATTACGTGTTTTTTTAAGTACTACAAAGATCTTAAAATTTTCTGAATATTATCGTTAAAATAGAGGTATAAACTATAATCTTATTTTATTCTAAAATTAGGGACCATAATAAAAATGTCTACACCAGGTTGCAAGTTTTTTTTATTGCCATAACAATAATAATAAACGAAGAGTGTAATCATAGGAAAAACATGTATTGTACAAGTTGGCTATTGGCGAGTCAAGGTAAACACTACACGCCGTGCCGCTTATATGTTTAAAAATCGCGCGTTTGACGAAAAAATATACAGAGATATCTTACTACACCCCTCCCCCCCTGTGTATTTTCGTGATTTTTATCGCCCCCCCCCCCCCCCCTTTCAAGCCTCACATGATTAATGGACAACCCCTTACTATCACGGATATCGAATACATAAAGCTATCTTGTTAACCCTTTTATCGTCGTAGTTGTATTCAATAAACACAATAGAATCAACAACAGCCAATACACGAAATAATGTATAGTCGGTACCTAAACGTTGTTTTTGTCAAATATTTTTTATTGCACTTACAGTTTAAAAACAATACGAACAATTTCCATGAAATAACATAGGTATTATCAATCCGGTTAATGGTGACACTGAGATCAAATAAGTTTTATATTATGTTTTTGCGAGATTTAAATTCACAAAATCATTAATTATATCGTCGTATGAAAACTTGTTCATTAGTTATGACTCTATGCACATAAGAATAAAACGTTAGGCTTTTCTTGGCTTAAAGTTTATAGTACATCGTAGATAGTTTTTTAACTGTTTCAAGCAAGAAGCTTTTCTCACCTAAACCATTTGTCAATGGTGTAGGTACAAAGAGCCATGCGAATTTAAAAGTATACAGATTTGGATTTTGCTCCAAATTTTGGTTTCGCAGGAACAAAGATAGATAGAGTTCTTATTGATCCAGAATATGGTTTGATCGAAATTCTTTGAGATGAATGGTGGTATTTAAAGTGTACGCATTCTTTGATCAATCAGTTTGTAAATTATTAGGATATATTTTTTCCAAGCCATTCCAGGCTTTATCCATTAGGGTTCATGGTAACAATTCACTTATTTTGATTAAAAATAAAAACTTATCGTTTATTTCGTGGTAGGCGTCTTGCTGTTTCTTTAACTCTGATACGAGACTATCTATGACGACAACAAATATGTTAATCCTGAAAGTTTCCCTTGCAGTCATTGTATTAACTTACAAAGATCTTTCATCAAAACTTTTTTTCTTGTCGGTCTTTTTCTAAATACTTAGAAATATCTCATTCAGGTACAAAAAACTTCCGGAGTGAATTGTAAAGATCGGCAACGGTAATCCAATCTACGGTGAAAGCCTGAATTTGAACACTTGCTTTATTATTTCCAAAAAACATTTCACACAACAACCATTGCCGCCGTTTCTCCAAATTCAAAAGTATTCCCGGCGCTTCTCGTCGCGTTACAGGCTTTTCGGGTTTTTGGTACAATAACCTGTGATTGATTTCAAAGTCTGAAAATCTTGGTGCCAAAAATTTCTTAAACTTTTACAAGCGTCCTCTCTCGCTGACCAATGTGTCAGATTCACTCTCTTCATGGCTTTGCCTTTTGACGATTTCACTTATAATTTAAAATAATTTAAACTATATAGTGTTGTGTTGAGTTTATGAAGAAAATGTAAATTCCCTGTGGCATCATGAAAAAGCTACAAGCTTATGTACACGATACAGCAGCTACAGTTGTCACTAAATTCAAAGAATGGGCAAACAAGGCACAGTGCAAAATAGTGCTTGGTGTCGAATTTATGCCTGCAAGCAATTATATTACCAATGTTTATATAATTAAACCTCGGAGGAACTAGATGAGAATTCAACGGTCCATCGATACCATAGCAGAAAAAAATGTCATCATTCCTATTTTGATACGAAGAAACGTTTTTCGAACTGGAATAGCGAACCCTTTATCATTAGATCTACGCTCCTTTTTGAATTAGTATTACCAATGACCATTATTTATTTGATTTCGTATAAAATTAAGACCTTTAAAATAATATGTAAGTAATTTAATTAAAGTTATTTATTATGATTGGTATGCGACTCTGCGGTGTAACCATTACGTGCTAGTAACTGGGGCGTCGTCATTTGAACGTCGGGATCGTCTTCTGAATATTCGTACTCCTTTTTCTCAGGCGCAATCGTGTCGAATTTCTTATTGTCACTGCTCGGTGCATCATCTATATTATTCTTAAATTTCCTTTTAATTCTCGATTGTGACTCACTCGTTCTAGTTTGATTAGGATGGTCGTCTTCCATGCCCAGATACGACGTAATTTTGTTGCGCACATTTTGCACGTAGAAATGTTTCAAACTTCGTCCCTTTTCTTTCACGTAATTCCTGATTTCCAATGTTTTGTTAGCTACTACGTCGTATATAGAAGGAAGCCATGCAGAGCGCCGGCAGTCGGCTATTTGTATAAAAACAACGAGAGTGAACACGGTTAAAACCGGCAGCTTCATATTGCGCGCACTTGTTGGAGGGACGTGCGTCTTTACAGAAGGCACTCAACGACTGAACCCAACTGAACCGATTATACAAGTTTTAATGTAATTTATCTCACACCGAGGGGTCAAGGGGAAGTATGAGTAATATTTTTGTGAGTACGCAAATAAGCAATGAGCATACTTAACGATGTTTATTATTATCAACAAAACAAAAATGAATCATTCATTTTGTGAGATTAGGATCTTGGTTAGGATACATAGGTAGTAAACATTTTCTGTTATTTATGATTATGATAAATCCAAAATTTTTGTATGACTGTTTAAATAGGTAGTTGTGGTATATGCGATGCTATTTATTCTCTTTAAATAGATTATAAACAAACATTTAGGTCCGTTAAAAAGTTCTGCCTACTTACTTTTAGGAATACCGTGAAGCAACACTTTGATAAAACAATGATGGTGTCAGTTCTAAGTTTCCACATGGAAACTGTTCACTTGGTTTCAACGGTATGAATCTTTTATTTTTGTAGAATTTCTTATGCAGTGCTAACCATATTTGCAGTATACTGACAGTCAGTTATCTTGACCAGGACTCCGTTTAAGCTCCTCATCCCACTATGCAACAAAGCCACACATTTTATTTATTTATTTATTTATTTGTATTGCATCACATATGCATTCCATAAGGTGTTACATTGTTGGATTGTAAACATATGGACCCTGGGAGGGTGTTGCAATTTAACATTGTACATGCAGTTTAACATATTAATAAATAAGTTCAAAAAGTCAGTACATAATTAAATTCAGTTAATAACAAATTAAATCAAATTATTCAAAGGTAATAGATTAAGCAATAAATTTCAGTATCATGTCAAAGATGAGAATTGAAATTGTCAATACAATATAAACATGTCTAATAAAAGGTAAAAATGTTCTAATAGTAACAATTAAAAAGAAAATTAATTATCCAAATAATAAAAACATATTTAAAATGTCCAAAATGATTAAATTGATATACAATAACATAACATAAAACCAAAATACAGAACCACAGACCAACATTCCCATAGGTACCTATTTTTAAGTACAATACCTGTCTAATTAAATATTTATTTTTATCATTAATATATTCATTGAGATCATAGTAACACTTGCTTTGTAAAAATGATTTTAAGAGCTTAATATACGTGTTATATTTTGTTTCGCGTTTTATACGTTCAGGTAGTTGGTTATACACCTTTATTGCCATAGCGTATGGACCTCTAGAGGCCATGTCCATTTTAAATATGGGCAAAACTAAATTGTTCGGGAATCTGGATCTAGCATTTATGTCACTTTTTTTTTAAACATATCTGGGAATTTACGCACGAATTTACATAGTTCCAGTATATAAATAGAGGTTAATGTGAGTAATTGAAATTTGATAAAAAATGGCCTACAACTTTCAGTGCGCTTTATTTCAGCTAAGATACGTATACACTTTTTTTGAAGCATGAATACGTCTTCCGAGTCTGTGCTATTGCCCCATAAGATGATTCCATACGACAGCCATGCATAACTATAGGCACTATGTATAGGCATAATACGCGGCAAGTGAAGTTTTTAAATCTGTGTTAGTTTTAAGTTTTTTTAAGGCGTAAGTAAATTTTGACATTTTTGCTTTTACTCTCTTGATATGCTGTTTCCAATTCAAATTACTGTCTAAGTCCAATCCGAGTAGTGTCGCTGAACTTACGCTTTCAATATTTTGACCTTTATAAGAATAATTAATATTTAGTGGTGTTTTTTGGTAAGGCCTGAACTGTAAAAGTTTAGTTTTGTAAAATTTATTTCTAAGTTGTGGTCGTCCATCCATGTTTTATATTTCTAAGGTTTTCGTTAATTTTTGGCATAGGTCAGTATTTGAACAGCAGGACGTCACCAATGTCAAATCATCTGCAAACATTACACATGGCACGTCGTTACGTTTTAATCGCATTGTTGTACAGCAGTTAAACATGAGTTAAACCTTATTAATTGTGTACTAATATAATTAATGTAATACTGTAGAGCGTCGGTGGCTCAGTGGTGTGGACTGTCGCCTTCCTACCGGGAGGGCTGAGGTTCAAATCCCGACACGTACCAATGTGTTTTCGAATTTTCGAAAAATATATGTACGTTATCCGACGCTCTTACGGTGAAGGAAAACATCGTGAGGAAACCTTCATGCACGCCTGCGAAGAGATTCGAAGGTTGTGTATGAAGTCGTCCAATCCGCATTGGGCCCGCGTGGACGACTAAGGCCTAATCACCCTATACGGGTAGGCTCGTGCCCCTCGGTGGGAACGTTTAATGAGCTGATGATGATGATAATTAATGAGGCTTACCGAAGTATCTGCGTTGAAGACGAATTGTATTAAAATGTAGTTTAGTTGTGTCAGGAACAAATAAACTAGATTTAAATAAAATTCAAAACCCAGGGCCAGCAAAGTCGCAAAATCATAACGCACCCGAACTGTGTAGGTACTCCTTCAACAAAATTCCCTTTGTGTGTCTACGCGTGTGCCTTTCGTATCTTTAAGTGACTCGCCATCCGATACTAAAGATTGCGGTAAAAATATCTACAAAAATTACCGAACACCGTGAAATCAGCAACTACTCGTACGTCAACATCTACGGATTGATACAAGTAGTACAATTTATGGTCATCAAAAGAGCTTGCTGAGATGCTGAACAGGCTTGGCATAAACTTGGATGACCATGTCATGCCACGACCAGTATACATCGGTGGCGCGATGGCGTCCCTCTCGAAATTGTGCAAGAATAAGTTTACTTGGGCTAAACTATCCAACATGGCCTGCAAAATTTCGAGAGGAAAGGTAGTACATAGGAGGATTCAATTTGCATTCGGCAAGTTACGTCACGTCTTCACATTGACGATCCCGCAATGATTATAGACCAAAGTCTTTGAGCAATGCATCCTACCCGTACTAACATACGCAGCTGCGACTGACTGCGGGATTGGTTCACAAATTTATGCTACTTAACGTGCAATGGAGTGAGATAAGCTCGGAGTCTCTCTTAAAGATAAAATCAGAAATGGTATTATCCGCAAGATAACTAAAGTTACCGGTATAGCTCGCCGGATCAGCAAGTTGAAATGGCAGTGGGCTGGTCACGTATGTCGCAGAATCGATGGTCGTTGGAGCAAACGAGTTCTGGAGTTGAGGCCGTGTCTTTGCAAGCTTAGCGTAGCTTAGAACGCCCTCCGGCCCGATGGACCGACGACTAGAGAAAGGTCGCTGGTGAAGGCTGGAAGAGATAAGCGGAGGACCGGATATTTGGCGCAAAATGGGACATACCTAGGCCCAACAATAGATTGCGATAGGTTCAAGAGAGAAAAGGCACAAGTAATTATTATTATATAAACGGGTCATAATGATCTCTAATTATTGTATGTCCAACTTTGTGCTACACTTGTTTGCAAGGTTTGCATGAAATATTGAATTGAATAAAAAAATATAACTAATGACAAGGCAGTATAGTGTACGACCTTAGCCTGTTAAAAATAGATCAAATTCAAAAATACATGTCAGTTGTCATACAAAACAAAATGTTAATTGTTTTGGTTTCTTTTGTTTTTGTTTGAGAATTTATTACAGAAAGAAAATTTTTTTTTTCAATATCATGCTTTCAGATTTTGCTAAAGAAAAGGTGTTTTGGACGAAGAAAATGAATTTAAGACTGGTTAAGTTCATGCAGAGTAAACCGAACATTTGGAATCCAAAGCATCCAAAGTACACTTCAGTCGAATACAGAGATAGAACTTATGCCGAGTTCGCATCTAAATATGGTGATGAATTTACAGGGCAAGCAGTCAAAGACCGCTGGACCAATATAAGATCAACGTTTGCAAATTACTTGCGGAAAGTAAATGCTAGTCGTGCTATACCTGATGGTGAGGTAATATTCCACTAACTTGTAAAACTTTGGTATTTCTTTTCAAAAATTTAACCTTAAGTATACAAAGAAATACAAAACTTGTCTAACTTGTCTTTTACAGGAATATAAAGTAAATTGGCATCTTTGGGGACCATGCCAGTTTTTATTAAAAGTCAGCAAAAAGGGCAAAAATAATTTATTACAACATGATATTTGTTCTGAAGAAGAACAGGTAAATATTATTTTCAGAATAAAATTTAGTAAGGAAATGAATTAAATATGTTTACATGATAAATTAAAATATTTTAAATATTATTTGCAGGAATCGTTAGAAAAATCTAAAGAATGGAACAGTGAAGACAATCAAGAACATTTGATTGGAAGCTCAAATAATATGTGTAAAGATATTGCTGATAACTTAGTGAAGATTTTAGATGGTGTACAAAATGAATCTTTCTGTTTGGAGAAATCTAAATATGGGAATTTGGCTGTTTCAGTATCAAATCAATTATCCCAAATGAATTCATATGATGCAGCTAAAGTCTCACAAAAAATAATGGAAATCCTGCTGTTGTATGATGAACAAAACCCACAGAATCCAAATAATTTACATGTACAGCCTGATGGTTAACCAATGGTTTGTAAAAACCAAATATTGCTACAAATAATCAATTATTTACATCTGTTGGTGTACAAATGTAGGACTTCATAGTTAACACTCAAAATTAATAGAGAACTACAAAAAAGATGAACTTATTTTTTTTTGTTTCATTTAGGAACATAAACATTAACTTAGAGAAAAGTAGTTTAAGCATTTTGTGTTTCTCTCCTATTATGAAAGTTATATATTTATTTTCTATAATAATTTTATTATAGATCTCCCGAAATTATGCACACATTACATGCAAATTATTATTTTTCCATACCTTTGCCTAATATTAGGTCTGAACTTTGACAGCTGTCAATTTTGGAATAATTGTGTCTTTTGATGCTTTTGAGGTTATTTTGTTTACAAAACAGATAATATATTTTTTAATGTGGTATCTAATCTAATACAGTATTACAGTCTAACTTTTATTTATACTTTGTGTGGGTAATCAGTAATATAATATATTAATGCAACCTTTTTAAAATTACTATTTTACAATGTTTTGCCTTATTGACTTTAAAAAAAGTGGCAATTATATTAAACAGGATTTTATAACGCTTTTAACGTGCAAATGGAATGAAATTCATGAAAATTGTGATGTATTTCGATATAAAGTAGATAGCATACAGGAGAAAGTCATTGATGGTTACTTAATTCAGGTCTGGTTTAAATTCTTTTTAGTGATCTATTGTATTGAGTAGAATCTGTATTAAACATTATTTTGTATTAACATTATAGTTAAATCCTAATCGTAGCAGCAAACGGAGAACACCAGAATGTATCAACAATGTTTTGCAGCCATTTGATAAAACAAAGTTTAATTTTAACAAAGTTACTCCAAAGGAAATAATATTTACATTGAAATCAAGCCATTCAGGTGACAAATATTTTTTGTATGTAAATTAAAAGCAAAAATCAAATAATAAAAGCTCCACCTTAATTTAAAATTGCTTCCATTTTTTATGTAACATGAAATATGTCACAATGACCCAAGATTTGTTTGTTTTTAACTCTTATAATACTAAAGTTACTTACTAGACACCTTAGGTAAACAGTAGACTAACTATATACTTAATCACAAAGATATATCAACCAAAAAATGTCATGAGTCGATTCACACATACATGTTATAGTCAATAATAAAAATTTCGACCTTAAGGTGTCATTTAAAAAGAGTGCAAAATCAAAGTATGAACATACTGGAATCTCACTGTGGCATTTAGCAAGCGTTGTGATTATTGATTATCGAAGCTAGACACACTTCAATGTATGATTAAATGCATATAAAAATTCAAAGACTTCCTACTAAATCTATACAACTACCAATTTGGTAGTACCAAAGTATTATAGCTTTTAAAAAAAGTACAAATGTTATTTTATTTAATCCTATACATTTTCAGATACAGAAGTTCACAGTGTACTTGTAAATGTTAGCCCCATATCACGCTTCCACAGTTTGCTATGTCCGTCTGTAAACAAATGCCTACCTCAGGTTGCTACTGAGGATAGTCTGCAGTTAGTTATTCAGCTGATGTTCCTGGCTCCATATCGGTAAGTGTGGGCAAATCAAGCTGTTGCTACTAGAATTATATTTAATTTTGTGGAGGACTGGATAGATATCCCAGTCCTCCACAAAATTAAAGAGGTGTAAAATTGGGGAGACCTCTGAGTTGAACCAATGGGTTGAAATAAGATGTTAATATTGTTAGTTTGTAAGTGATATTGTTATTAAACTACTATTCTCAATATAATAATGTCTGAAACCTTATTGTTCTAAAACAAAATTCAAGTGGAAGAATTTCTTTTAATGTTCTTTACTTTTTTATTGTATTTTTGTGTAGGTACTACACAATTAAACACTCATATTTAATTTGATGGAATATTTTCTACGACGTCTATAATACCACCGCAGTATCAGTTTTCGTGCTACAAGTGTGCACCTTTGTGTTACGGTAAATAAATAAATATCCACTGACATTCACACATCATCTATCCCCAAGTTAAGCGTGAAGCTTGTATTCCGGGTACTAAACAAGTGATACATAGGTACATATTATACATAGAAAACACCCACGGTATGAGGGCACTGTAGCTAGTGAAATTACAAGGTATATGAGACCTAACATCGGCGTCTCGGGTAACGGGCGCAGAGCGGTGTTGGCAAGGAATACTCTCTTTACAGAGTGACTTTTTTCAATACTACTCTGTTATGGTCAGGCGTATCACTTACCGTCAGGTAAGTCTACTATCGGGATGGTTAATGACCGTCCCGATAGTAAAAACTCATTATTTCAGCCACATTTTAAGCAAGATGACCCAACTGTTATATCCTTTTAATTTATAGTGTTTTCTATTTTCACAGGTCATTTCGTATTGGATTTAATAGTTTATGTGCATTGGCATCTGTGAACCACTTGCATTACCATTTGTTTATTGAAAACAATAATTTACCGGTAGAAACAGCCGTAAGTATAATATTTACTTATTTTTTATATACAAGGTGTTTGGCGCATGGACCGAAACGATTTTTGGGGAGTTGGGTGGTACTTACGTTATTTCACCCCGGTTGACACGTCTTATGTTTCACGGTAGCTGAGATATGATTTATTATTTTCTTTAAATACCCAAATACCTAATCGAGTTGACGGTAGGTAATAGTCAGCTGCTATGTAGGTACACCAATTGTTATCGGTTCGATCCCAATCGACATGATAATAGTGCTCGATGGAGAAGCAGCTGTCGTGTTCAGTTGAAGGGCACCTAAGTCAACCATCTACCGCAATTCGCAGTGGTTGGTCATTGGAAGTATGACCGTAAAATATCGGAGGATTTGGTAAGCACATTTAGCTATTGCCATCATCTTAGTAATAGCATTGTTTGTTAACCAATATGCATTGGGACTGCATTTTGAGTTACCTGAAGGGGGATATTATAGGCCAATTGGCGATTCATCATCATCAGCTCATTAAACGTCCCCACCGAGGGCACGAGCCTACACGTAGAGGGCTCGGTAGAGGGTGTATAGGCCAAGTCTTCCACGCGGGCCCAGTGTGGATTAATCGACTTACGCCCAACCTTTGAATCTTTTCGCAGGTGTGCGCAGGTTTTCTTACGATGTTCTTCACCGTAAGAGCGTCGGATAACGTACATATAATTTCGGAAATTTGAAAACACATTGGTACGTGGTGGGATTTGAACCTGCGCCCTTCCGATCGAAAGGCAACAATTCACACCGCTGAGACACCGCCGCCAATTGGCGATTAATTCAAATCAATATTTTTTCTTACAGAAATGTGACCATCTTAGCGGTCCTTTGTACTGCCTTAGCAATGAATACCCTGTGCCAGCTTTCTGTTTTATTGTATCATCTGAAAATGCAATTGCGGATACAGCAAAGGATGTATACAAGCTAATAAGATATTTCTTGGAACATTCTATAGCACACAATTTGTTTATAACTAGAGGATTCGATAGATGGTGAGGAACAAATAGTCAGGGTATTGATATGGCCAAGGAAGAGTAGTGCAGGAGCGAAGCAGTTGACAGCATTTAATGTGGCTGTTTGCGAACTAAGTGGATGGTTTCCCGTTTATAGTAAGTAGAATATAATAAGTACCTAAATATTCACTGACACAGCGCCATATTAAAAAAAAATAGCTCTAATTTACGTTTATACTAAACAACGGGTGAACATACTTTTATACCTTTTTTGAAAATACCTACATACATAGTAGTAGTGTAGTGAAGTGTTTTTTATTTCTGTAAAAAAAATTTGGGTTAAATTTGTCGCCCCTCTAAATCTGCCGCCCTAGGCTCCAGCCTGCCACTGCTATGTCACTATGACATGTAGCGAGCGCCGTGATTATGAATGAAAATTCTGCTCAACTGACGGATGATACTTAATATGCCGGATAAATTATTCTGTTTTGTATCGTTTTTGTTAAATTATATTCTTGTTAATTGTCCAAACACAATATTCTTGTCGGTTTAAATGTGGTGTGTGTTTTTGTGATGCAAATAAACGAATTATCTATCTATCTATGTGCAAAATTTTGCTGCGAACACTGAGTGATATAAATAAATATCCACTGACATTAACACAGCGCCATCTAGCCCCAAGTTAAGCGTAAAGCCTGTATTATGGGTACTAAACAACGGATAAACTTACTTATATATATTTTTTTGTAAATACATACATATTATACATATATGTGTTTTCGAATTTTCGAAAATATATGTACGTTATCCGACGCTCTTACGGTGAAGGAAAACATCGTGAGGAAACCTTCATGCACACCTGCGAAGAGATTCGAAGGTTGTGTGTGAAGTCGTCCAATCCGCACTGGGCCCGCGTGGACGACTAAGGCCTAATCACCCTATACGGGTAGGCTCATGCCCCTCGGTGGGGACGTATAATGTGCTGATGATGATGATACATATTATACATAGAAAACACCCAGACTATTACAAACAGACATGTTCATGTACACAAATGTTTGTACTGCCCGGGGATTGAACCCGGAACCCTTGGTGTTGCAGTCGTCCTCTTAACCGCAACACCACATGGGTCGTCAATATTGTCGTCGTAAATTGTGCATCTATTATTGTTAGTTTATTATCTAAGTCCGCGGTTGATATTAGCATATAATGTCATAGGGAGCGTTCAAGTATTACGTCACGCAATTTTTGAAGATTTTTGACCCCCCCTCCTCCCCTTGTAACGCACCGTAACGTTTTTCTGTATCCCCCCCCCACTCTCGAAACGTTACGTAACATTCAAGTGACCATTTTTTTTTAGTCGCAAAAAAGTATGTTATAGATTTTATTTACAATACAATCTAGGGATTCCCCGTGAAATATAAACAAAAGGTTTGCCAACTGGCGAGAACAAATCAAAAATGACGACCAGACATACAATCAAGGGATACTCCAAACGTAAATGAAAAGGGTTGCCAATGTTGGAGCTGTAATTCCCTAATTTTTTATTAAAAAAAAAAACAATGTTACGTAACGTGTTGCAAGAAAGACCCCCTCCGCCCCTGTAACGCATTGTAACGTTTTACGAGACCCCCCCCTCCCCCAAATTGCGTTACGTATTACTTGAACGCTCCCATATCAATTCACTTATCATCGCTAACCTTTCTCCACATGCAATTGAATCATTGTTTCTTTGTTAACGATCAGTGTATGATTCATGGTGACTACAAAAGCGGCTTTTGACCTCACGAGTTTGTTGTTGATGACTAACTTATTATTATTGATGTAACATTAAATGGATACTACTCATATAACCTACTTTATCATTATAATATGATTCTGTACAAAACACATTTTTTTAAAAAGAGTAACTACTGAGTTTCTTGTTGGATTCTTCTCAGAAGAAAACTACGGTTCGAACCAGTGGTAGCTTCATTTGACATTCATAAGTGTTCTGTAAGGACCTAAACTGAATAATCACTTTTCATTTTCATTATTATAACATTCTAATACCTGCTGCAGAAGAAAGTGCTCCTGTATGAGAGGGAGATACTTTGCGGTCTGATTCATAGTAAATATTCCACTTTTACCAAAGAAAAACAAAGCGGTCTCCACTTCGGAACTCGACTGCTCCAATATCCAACCGACATAGTTCCTGCTTGATTTTGAGACGTTGCCCCATTATTGTATTTTAACCATTTTTTTTAGCCAAGGTTTGATTGGCATGTCAACTGAGCTCAGTAATTAAATATAAATGCTGATTAAGGAATTCATTATTTCTCAATGCCTAAAACTATCGTTATAATTATCCACATATCGAATCGGATAGTCAGTAGCATGAAAGTATAAAAAATACGGACGAAGTCTCACTAACGTCAAAAGTGTGTCAAAATGCGGCCAGATTTTGTATGGAAAACCACAAAATATTAAACATTTGGCGCGCATCTGCTAACAGAGCCATAGATGAGATGTTAGGAAAAAATGTCTAAAAAAGAGAATGGCTTTTGTTGTAAAATTATGCAAAAAACCGCAGTGAACAAGAGTAAAACAATCCAGGAATTACGTTTCATAGGTCAATGAACAATTCGAATATTTTTAGTTTAAAACAACAAAAACAGAACACAAAAAAATATTTGTCAAAATTACATCATAGACAGCAGCTGGCATTTCGGGGACACATTTTATGTATACATGACAGTCCGTCCGCATCTTTTTTATACCTACGACCGTGGTCAGTAAATAAACAGCTAACACCGTAACATCATAGTGTTATAATGTCCTAGACAAAAAGTATAGATAATATGTCGTTTTAACGGACCTAAGAAAGAGTCAACATCCCTTTTACGACGACTTAATACACAGTGCCCAGAAAGATCAAACCAATCCTGGTAGCTCAGCAAGAAAATTATCTGGTCCTCTGCTTTCCATATCCTAATTAGAATAAGTATAAATTTAAATTTATTGGTAGGTGTTTTATAATACCTATGTTCTATTCTTTTTGCAGGTGCTGACGACTATCATAAGCTACGTGGATGTGATTTAGAAAGTGAATTAAAGAAATGGAAATTAGATAATTTTGATAGTCTTTGTACAGAAATAAAAGGATTGTATTGATTTCGTTGGTTTTTATTGGGTACATTTAAGCAGTAGACCGAAAAACCGTTAGATTATTATCTATCTCGCTAGATTGTAAACTGTCGAAGGACTGTGAACCGTACCGTAACATACTAACCTACTGCTTACAATTGAACGCATCATTTTTCAGTAGATTAATCTATCGATGCGAAACCTTCTTAACACCATTAATCTTCAAAAGCACTCTTACGACAGCTTACATTCTCTCGACATTGACAATTATCTAAAGGTTTTTTACAATTTTCCGTTACGGTAACGAATACGGTACCTAAAGGTATCATAATATTTTTCTGTCTAAGCCTTCGATGAACAATTAACTAACTTGTTGTTTATCTCAGGTAACTTTTATGATTATTGATGATTTATTTATGATTATTGCAGACATACCTAGTAGGTATAATAGTTGGAGTCATCTGCCAACTTTATATATTGATTTATTTTAAAGAAATTATCACATTGAAATTGCTAGAATATTTTTGGTTGAACTTAGCTAAGCGATAAGTTCAACGTAGAACTAAACGCCTGCGTATGATTAATATGACAGTAATTTACATACTTATATGCAGTCAATTAAATAAGTATGATAATATAATGCGTTAATGAAACATTCGTTGCATCTGCTGCATGCGTCGGTAGAAAACGCACGCGATGCAAGAGAGCACGGATGAGAAAATGTGCATAGACTGCATAGTATTTCATTGCAACTAGTATTTGCCAGTGGCTTTGTAATTGTTATATAATTATATTAACTTGTGGATTACAAAAAATATGATAAAAATACTTTCCTTGAAATATGAATTTCCGGTAGGTACACGGTGTTTCCTCTTAATAAAAAAAAATATAAAAAGCAATTAACCGGATGTAAGTACATAATACACCGGATGTACATAATAGTTGGCTAAGCATCCACAGTCATCCACACAGCGCCATCTAGCCTTAAAATAAGCATCTAGCTAGACTTTTAGATTGGGAAATAAAAAACTTATAATATAAAATATATATCTCATTATACCTACAGCAATAAAAGCAGGTAGGTACTTACGTAGGTACTGTAATCTTATTTAATAAAAAGCTAAAACAAAAAACGGGAGCTCGCGAAATAGTCGAATAATAACGATATTAAATTAAAAGCTCCTTACTTTATAATTACATCATTTGTCTTTTATAACATTAAGTAGGCACTAATTTTTGAAGAGCTGATGTGCCGCATGCTCGTTTGTCTCATAGTTGTACCTTGTATCAAAAAATATAATTGTATGCCTATAAGTGGGCATCGACCGACATTCAAACCGACTTTTTGTATTGCACTCTTGTTTATGTTTATTGAAATAATAGAGTTAAAGTAATTGGAAAAAAGGTTTCCATTTACGCTAGACATTATAATTTGTTTAATGTGTATGATATTGTGTTGTGCCGAAATTGCAAGACTGTGACAAAATGTATCTAGAGATCGATTTTTAGGTACTAAGTGTAAAAATATCAGTCAGTATGAGTTTTCAGTCGATGGCTAGAACCAAAGATCTTATCATAATGATTTTGCTGTTGGCCTTATTTTTATGAAATTTATAGGTAAAGGTAAAGGTGTGGACATAACTTAGAAGATCATATTTACCAATCAGTATCAAGTAGCTGTCCTAATATTGTAGTAGTAGAATATCCTAATATTGTCATTGGTCTAGGGCACTAGATTGCAACTGCTGAAGTAAATACTTTATTTTCTTTACATCTTAAAATTTAAATCAAACAAGCTGTTATTCTGAATTAGTAGCTTACATTACATAACCTACGTAATGCGATCTAATAACAAAGTCTATGTTAAATCAAATATATAAGATATGCCAGTGGTTCTACCTGGCGTATAATGAATATAATTAAAACTAAAAAAGTGAATGGTGGCGTAGCCGTGAACGCAATGTCAGTCTCGATTCGGTTCTCGTGTAACGGCACTTCTGGCCGAGCGGTCGCCTCACCTGCGCCCGCGCAGTCGTCAGAGCGGCCTTAACCGCTATGGGTCGTTCTCTCCGCTCGCTCGCGGCGTACGCGCCGATCGCGACCCGTAATGTGCGCCATTCGTCAACAGGATGCCCTTTCGCCAAGCGCCAGACTTCCCAAGTCGCCCCGACTGCCGAGGTGAACGAGGAAATCTTCGCAAACGCGAAACCATACTCGGAAGTGCCTGGACCAAAACCCATACCAATACTGGGCAATACGTGGCGTATGGTGCCCGTGATCGGCCAGTTCGACATCTCCGAGTTCGCCAAAGTAACACAGATGTTTCTAGATAAATATGGAAGGATTGTGCGTCTCGGTGGACTTATCGGGAGGCCGGACCTGCTTTTTGTGTATGATGCAGATGAGATAGAAAGGATGTACAGACGCGAAGGACCAACACCGTTTAGGCCAGCTATGCCGTGCTTGGTGAAATACAAATCGGAAGTTCGGAAGGATTTCTTTGGGGATTTGCCAGGAGTTGTTGGAGTGTGAGTGTTTTGTATTACTTTAAGCGAAATGTTTATGTAGAGTCGGAACAGACCTCATTTGTATGTAGAGCGTCGAGCTAGCGTGTGTTTTCATCCAACTTTCACCTTTTTAATTCAAAATATCTTGAGACTTGTCTCTGAAAACATCTTTTTAAATTATTGTTCAAGTCTTGACTTGATAAGGATATCTTGCATGCAACTGTTCAAATCGTAACTTAATGTGGTCATAGAATTAGTCGTAATTTTAGTAATTAGTCGGAAATTTGCAATGGTTATATCTAAGTTAAGCAATATCTCATTAAGTTTTGCGAAAGTTGTCACTTGGTGTAGCGGTTTACCACATCTTAATAGTTTAGGTAGGGTGTCCCAATATTGGTCGCATTATTATATTTAGCTTGTGAATCAATATCGACTTAATAAGAAGAGCTATAATATAACTGAATAAGAATGTATGGTACCTACCGACAGTTACAATTACGTCTTCAATTTGAGGTACTCATACATAAGAAACGTACTATACCTACTTGCTCTGTTCTGATTCGTAAATGACCAAAGAGTATGTAAAGTAAATGACTTTACATACTCTTAACCGTTTTGTAAATGACTTTTTACAAAACGGTTTCTACATAATGTCATTTGAATTTCGAATAGAATCAACCTTGACGTATTGCTAATGGCAACCATGAATAAAATAACATTTCAATTGCATACCAAAAAGGAGAGATAGCACAGTTAATCATTGTCTATTATAAATAACATCACGCATCGCCAGTGAAACTATAAGCAGTCTCATGCCATCTCAATGGAAGCCGTCTCAGGAGATCTAGAAAAAAAAATGCTTAATATTGGATAAATTTGGTAGTATTCAAACGGATGTTATCACATCTTGATGATTGATGAGTGGTAGACTCGATACTGAGTCGTCTAGGTAGGTACCACCGCAGTGCCAGATATCATCTGGCACTGGAGTGTTATGCGGGTATAAGAGACCTAACATCTGTTGTCTCGGGTGACGGGCGCAGTGCGGCGTTGATGGAGGATAATAACTGTCTATTATTTATACCACACACATATATATATATATATATATAGGTAGGAACCTATGTAAATCTGAGAGGTTAAGTTTGTCTATCTGATGAATCTGCATTTGGTATGCAGTATTAAATGCGGTGTGCAAATAGATTAAGTGCATTGCATATATTAACTACTCGTAGGTATATTATCATCACCATTGTACATAGTAAGTTAGCTGAAACAATCTTCTTTTTAGATAAAGAAGATTTTGCTTCATGGTTGCAACCTTAAACGAACACACGAGTAGTCACTCATAGTGTTGGTAGGTATATGGACTATTTTTTGTACTCTTATCAAAATTGGAACTCTGGAACACGATTTTTTCTAATACCTCGTTTCGAGCGGCAGCTCGTAACGGATTAGAAATCGGTTTGGGTAGGTCTTGCCACTTTACTCAAGTTTTTTAATATGGGGGGGGGGGGGGGCAAATAAATATTTCTGGCTATGTCTGGTATTTCTGATCACATGTTATCGCTCTTATTACATTTCAAGCAAAGTTGTTGAAAACAATCTCCGCATTGAAAATAAAGACCATATTTTGGTAATTTTATTCTACCGTAACTAGTCCTCTTTCTCTCTAACTCCATCTGTAACTTTAATCTTTACGGAAGTTATGGTAAAGTATCTTATGTATGTTAAACTAGGTATCTTATGTTTAATCTCACGTTATCCATAGCCATGTTGATAACTTTAAGATACCTTGAAGGTACTACAGATCCTAAACTTGTATTAATATTAATTGTTCAAAACTTCTGCGGTCAACTAGGCCTTCGTTTGACATTGAACGTAGGCACTAGCATCTTTTAGTCGTTGTTCCTACGTATATCTATTTAACATCCAATTCGTAAGTGGACGCTAAAACGTCTCAGTGCGAGTTTGCGGGATTTACTATTGACAATTTGTGTCGAATTGTGGTAATGAATGACATAAGACCTATTTGCACATTGAAGAACAAAATATAATGTAACAAGCAAGGTTAGAAACTTAATAAGTTCCTATAATACTTATAGATACCTAACTACATTTCCTTAGAATTTCAAGCTTGTTCAAAAAATGCTTTACGTTTTTTTTATTTAGTCCCTTAAGTAATTGTTTAGTACTTAATAGGTTCATTCCAAACACCCGAACTTGCAACTTTTTAATGCGATTATATGATAACGCCTTTATTTCACAATATTAACAAGCACAGTTCATAAACGATACGGGAACGAAGTAGCGCTGATTGAATTTTAAATAAATATCCACTAACATACACATAGCGCCATTTAGTCCGAATATAAGAAAGAATGATGAATTGAGCGTCGGTGGCTCAATGGTGTGGACTGTCGCCTTCCTACCGGGAGGGCCAAGGTTCAAATCCCGACACGTACCAATGTGTATTCGAATTTTCGAAAATATATGTACATTATCCGACGCCCTTACGGTGAAGGAAAATATCGTGAGGAAACCTTCGTGCGTGAAGTCGTCCAATCCGCACTGGGCCCCCGTGGACGACTAAGGCCTAATCACCCTATACGGGTAGGCTCGTGCCCCTCGGTGGGGACGTTTAATGAGCTGATGATGATAAGAAAGAATATCGTACTATGAATTGCTGACCCAACAGATACACATTATAAATTTATTCCTTTTTTTGTAAACATATAGAAACACCTAGACCAAATTAATAACATGTTCATTTACACAAATGTTTGTACTCCTTGGGAATCGTACCAGGAATACTTGCTGTAATGACTTGTCAACCATTACACAACATGGCTCGCCATTTTGATTAACATTTTTATGTAAGGACTTATTTGAAAAAATGCGCAGAATATATTTACAAATACTCGATTGACTGTTGTCACTCGGTTCGAAGGTGTGGTGCACGACTCGAAAAGTTTGCTTTCGTGTGGATTCCAAACAGGTTTTGTTGTTAAGGCCATCGAGCGCGGAGTCTATACACACTGGGTTGGTGTCGGATGTTTACTATTAAGCATTTATGGAATTCCCTTGATATTATAAAATTTGACATTTACTTATTCTGTTCTATGATAATTAGGGACCTTATTTGTTGACTAATTGATCGTTTGACTTTATATTTATGTAGCTACGTAAGATCCTTTAACAATCATCTTACATATAACTTAATATGTTCCGAACAAAGAAATCAGTTGAGATATTCAAGTTATTAATTGTATTTTGATCCATTTTTCAGCTTGAGCTTCCTTTGTATTAAGAAATTAAAAAAAGATCGTTTTAAATGTCTCTTTCACTGATCTGTTTAAAACTACTTATTGTGAAAAAGATATTCACGCGTAGATATAAGGTTTTGTATATGAATGTACGACTATTCGTATAGATATATACCAAAAAAGGTTAAACTATACAAACTTGGAACCAGGGCTTGAGAACAATGACTAGGAATCTGATATATTATTATCAATATTAAATACTTGCCGGTATGCACATATCAACAGCATCTGGTGGCATATTATATAGAAAATAATGTAAAAATGACCGTCTCGTTTGATACACTTGACCCATATGGTAAGCGAGGCGAAGCGAAAGCATAATGAGTGTTATGACGTGATATTAGATAGGGTTGTCAATAATTTCTTACTTAATGTTAAGCTTTTGCAATCCTCCGAAGGATATAAGTCTCCCATATTACACTAAAGATCCCCGTCCTTTAGTTTCTTGTGTAGGCGGTCAGTTACTATCGTAAATCTTGTACAAATTTGAATTTAGCATAAACATAAAAGATAATTCATGATTGGTTGGTTCGAAAATGATTCCATGAAATTTTCAACATTCGCCTTCAATACAACTTGGGCAAAATAGACAATGCGAGGCAGCCTTAAGTGTAGATGAGTTATGGCGCGATTGTAGTTTGAATGGCATGGCTCTATGATTTTGTGTGCACTTTACGTGTGCTGCTTAGAAAACCTTGACCGCTATTATAATATGTTATTTGCTGAAACACTACAGATAATATGTAGCTTGACAGTACTATAAAAATGCACAGTACCTACTACGACAATGTACCTATATAGTGTTCTTATGAAATAACTAAAAATAACAGCGCCGTATGCATTTCTGGTTTTCAGATTTGAGTCAAGTGTATTCTTCACTCATTTAACAATCTTATTGACGGGGAACACTTTATAAATATCAGTTCTTGGTACTCGAATCATACATCAATCACTTTATCATTTGTGTAGCGGAACACATTACACGTGAGCATATCTGGCTATTATATTAGTGAAGAAAAATAATTAAAATCACACTAGCTTTATTATTTTACACCTAATACGTTGCACATAAAATTCGAGTAATATATTGCTTAGGGATAATTTGGTCAAAATTTAACATCAAGGATACATTTGAAATTCAAAAACGCATATCTTGATAATCTTATACACCTTTGTTCTTTTGATTCATACATCTATAAATGTTTTAGTTAAATCAGCGATTTCGGTTAAACGGATAATTGTCAATTATTAGCATATTTAACATACATTTGTGATTATTAGAGAATAATCTAAAACGATATATTGAGCATTCTCTATGGTTCTTCACAACAGATAAACAAATACTTATAGGTATATAATTCTTTAGAACATATAATTTGATTCAAAGAAAGCACCCAGTGCAAAGATCCAAGACCCGGATCGAACCTGTAATCCTGGGTAATACCAAGTAATATGTACTAGGGATCATCATCATCAGCTCATCAAACGTCCCCACCGAGGGGCACGAGCCTACCCAGTTATATATCAGTTGTTAGGTCTTATATATCTGGTAATTTCACTAGCTACAGTGTCCTCCAACCACAGATTTCCCAATACAGGAGATGGGGCAAGCCGCGTTTAAAGTGCGACAACTGTAAGCTCAACGAGCATACACTGGCTACCAGTTTACGCTCTGTGAGACGAGTCAAGACGCATTTTCCAAAATGCCATCCTGTGCAATTGTAACATGCCATCTTCGCAATAAATCAGTAAATTTACCAAGAAATATAATAAATTTTCACAGGTAAGAACCGAAAAGAAATTGCGACACTGGGACTGCCTATAAACTTAGCGGCTTGTCCAGTCTAATGTATATTCTGATGTCTGTGCCTCCAACCGAAACACAAAAAACACTCTCATTTCACGGGATGATGCGGTGGTACTTACCGGGACGACTCACTAGTAGATGGTTGTATATACCTAAATTTTTCCTTTGTATCCTATCGTAGCTGATAAACATATGATGAAGTGTATCTATTTCTATTAACCTTAGCAGTGTATTTTGTATTCTATAATCGCGTGCAATGCTTTAGACTAACAACCAATGAGGTGTTAATATGATACATTTGGATTCTGAAGGCGTTTGTTTTAGCATAAATCGTGTGGTCTAGTAGACACACACCAGATTTTCATCAAACTCATACGTCTTTGACGTATGAACATGGTAATTCTAAAGCATTATTTTTGCGTGTGGAGATGGCAGATTAGAATATATTTTGTCACAACACTTAAACATCTAACAAAGTGACGGTGACGGCTATCATTAAAACTTTATAATTGCCTAATCACGTTGGTTGAATCCAATTCTCTTGCCAAGCAATTAAAGCAAAACAATTTTACTATCATAGGGTAGGATCTAAGTTCAGCAGTGCAACGCAGACGTTCCAGATACAAAAGAAATAAAGATAGCAAGAACACCGGTCGTCACATCAACTCATTAAGCGTCCCCACCGAGGGGCACGAGCCTACCCGTAAAGGATGATTAGGCCTTAGTCGTCCACGCGGGCTCAGTGCGGGTTGGCCGACTTCACGCATAACCTTTGAATCTCGTCGCAGGAAGAACACCGGTGTTAAAAAAATCAAAAAATCAAAATCAAAATCAAAATTCTTTATTCAAATTAGGCTTACAAAAAGCACTTATGAACGTCAAAAAATATACAAAAATATAATAAAAACAATTAAAATGCTAAACTAAAATATGAATTTTGATGCTTTGAAAAAAAGCGCTTCAGTGGATTGGCCTGTTGAGAAAGAAGCACCCAAGAAAACTCAACAGTGTAGCCTTTTTTAAAAACAATTACTTAATGTAACAATATATCATAAACACTGAAATAGCTGAGCAATTTAAGACCAAGGATTTTTATCACATAAATATTCGTCAATAGTGTAGTACCCTTTTTAGAAAGGTGGTTTTTTATTCTAGCTTTAAACATGTGTAAAGGTAACTCGACAATATTTTGCGGTACCTTATTGAAAACTTTATACATCTTCCTATAAAAGATTTACCTACTTTATGTAGTCTCAAGTCCGGAACAGCAAGTCTGTTTCTATTCCTAGTATTAAAATTGTGTGAGTCACAATTTTTTTAAAGGTATGATAGTATTTACGGACGTAAATTAAATTTTCATAAATATATTGTGATGCTACAGTCATTATATTTATTTCTTTAAAAAGTTCCTTAAGAGAGTCACGGGGTCTAAGGTTGTATATAAAACGAATAGCTCTTTTTGTAGTACAAATATTGTATTAATGTCGGCAGCTGAACCCCACAACAGTAGACCATATGACATGACACTATGAAAATAACTGAAATAAACCAATCTTGCTGTTTCTACATCTGTCAAAAGCCTTATCTTCCTAACAGCATAAGCTGCCGAGCTAAGTCTACCAGCCAGTGATTCAATGTAAACAAAAAGAAACTACAGTCGGTAGGGGACCGTAATAGGCTGACGGTGATGAAGTACCATATGACAATATTGCACAAACATAGATTAACAAGTATTGTTCCATTTCTTTTATGTAGGACTGAAGATTTGGTTTAAACGTTAGAAAAAATGGACTTATTTTTAATTTGAGCTTGGGACACCTATATGAATTCCATTCTTTAATAATTATATAATATAGTAATTCACGAGAACTATCACTATATCTGCTAGTTTCCTTATAAAAACTAGTACTAACAAGTCAAATTTACTTACTAAGTTTTTGTGTCAACGCCTTATGCATTGACAATACTAGCAAGGTACATTGTTTTACCTTGTAAGTGCTATATAAAAATAAAATATTAATAGGCAGACAATTTACTGTACGTTCAGTATTTTTGCTTTCACTTAAGTAAATACTTGGTTGTAAAGCTGTAAAGTATGTTTATTTATTCATGGAAGACGAACAGCCACACATCACATTAAAAGTAGTTTTTTTCACAAAGCCAATGCATAAAAATATCCCATAATTTATGGTGTATGGGTTAGCGTTAGCCGATCAGTTATGAACATTTTAATGTTCTGGTCATAGATGTAATTCTCACATCTGTGGCCAGAACATTAAACTTTATCAGTCGATTTATCAAGTGACATTATCTTCTATAGGACAAAAAAGCTTCGAAAAACCTTAGCGTGTCGAACAATATAATTATCCCCTCAAGTTACCGTTTACAACTTTGTAAGGTGCATGTTAGGCCCTACTGGGAATACTTCGCCAATATTTTTGCTTAGCTTGCAACAAAAATCTCTGAGTATGAGTAAAAATTAGGCGTTGTTTACTTTTCTAGAATTTACATTTTATAAATAAGAATTCAGTTAATGATTGTGCGAAAACATTGGACATCGTGATTGTTGGATATCGTAATACTTTAAAAATAAATCTTATTTTTCTGTCCTCATTATTTCAGACACGGCGAACAATGGCGAAAGTTCCGTTCCAAGGTGCAGCGCCCGATCTTGCAGCCGCAGACTGTGAAGAAGTACGTGGCACCCATAGAGAAGGTTACTGAGGACTTCATAAAGTACATGGAGGATGCCAGAGACCAGAGCGGGGATTTGCCTCATGAGTTTGACAACGATATACATCGGTGGTCCCTTGAATGTAAGTTGCAAGACCTGTTATTCTGTATAGTGTATTATCCGCATTATAAGTTATCTATTGCCTAGCCTTCCGCCCATAGATAACTTCATAGGGCTGAAATCACACTTATAGAAGGCAGAAATAGTTAACTCCCTGAAGAAATAGTCAAAAACAGAAAAACTAGGGAGAAAACTACTTAAGTAAAAGTTTAAGACCCCATTCCGCAAAAAATTTTGCATATTTACGTAATATGATTAATTTGATTTAAGATACTCGCCCTTGATTTTAGGAGTCTGCTTAGGCGAATAATGGTTAAATATTTAACAGAGGATGGGAAGCTGCGCTCTCTAGTTAGTTTGCTTTTGATTAATGTCAAGAATAGCAGTCCTATATCTTAAACTCAATCAATACGCTATTCAAACCAGGTCCTATTTACTTCTGCAGGCATTGGCCGCGTAGCTCTCGACGTGCGGCTGGGCTGCCTGTCATCAGGGCTTAGCAGCGACTCGGAGCCCCAAAGGATAATCGACGCTGCAAAATACGCCCTCAGAAACGTGGCCGTGCTCGAATTGAAGGCGCCGTACTGGCGTTACTTCCCAACACCTTTGTGGACTAAATACGTCAACAATATGAACTTCTTTGTAGAGTGAGTATACATTTGCTTTGGTGCCAGAGTTAAGGCAAATTCTAATACAATTATAACGTTTCCTACTATTCCCTCGGGTTAAAGGTGGTTAAGCATTTAACGACCCTTATAATGGTAGGAACTGCTATCTCGAAATCGCCTGCTGAAGGCGATTATGGCCAATCTCTGCATCATTGTGGAGAAGTCTTTTTAAAATTATTTCTATGGATCTTCTTTGAACATTTCTTCTTTGGATAGGATTTTAGAACAGTTAAGATAAGCGTTTCTTGGCTTTAGGAAATATCCATGGTATTTTAACCTAGGAAAACCAGCTTAGTGTCCTAAGTTTATCTATTCAAATGGATCCTATGTAACAATTTTATT
Organism: Leucinodes orbonalis; assembly: GCA_019425675.1. Lineage (NCBI taxonomy): Eukaryota > Metazoa > Arthropoda > Insecta > Lepidoptera > Crambidae > Leucinodes > Leucinodes orbonalis. The sequence goes on from PQWD01002559.1 coordinate 58,497, forward strand.
CGGACACACCTAAATAGATTATAAATACTTTCAGACTCTGCTCCCGCTACATCAACGAGGCCTTAGAAAGGCTTAAGACCAAAAAGGTAACTTCTGAAGATGACCTCTCCTTGCTGGAGCGAGTGCTCAAAAGTGAAGGAGATCCGAAGATAGCCACCATTATGGCCTTGGACCTGATTCTTGTGGGGATAGACACGGTAATGTTGTCATTAATCTGTATACGTTTTAATAAAATTTCTATTCGATCGATTAAAACCTAATCAATTTTAAGGTTAGCTTATAGGTCAGTATTGTGGTACGAATAAATTCCTATTACATCTATTATCTATCCATTACATATACCTTAATAAAGTTGGAATGCCTGATTGTAATATTTTAATTAAAAAAAATCAATTGAAATTATAAATTAAAAATGAAGGTCTATGGACATCAGGAAGTTAGAGGCTGGTAAATAACCTCACTGTGCAACAACTGCACTTTGGAATATTTGGGATACCACAGTCCAGCAGCTAAATTGTGACGTAAAAACTTATGTGTTGTGGCAGAATGGGGTCTTAAGAAATTAAGATAATCATACACAGCCTCCATTATGAACAAGATCTTTAACATAATAAAGCGTATATTTTATTCTCAAATAAATAAGTAATATTAATTTAACAAAACAGATATCAATGGCGGTGTGTTCGATACTCTATCAAACATCGCTCAGAGTGAAACAACAAGAGAAAATGGCGGAAGAGATCGCAAGAGTGCTTCCCGACCCGAGCAAGCCACTCACTTACGCCGACTTGGACAAGTTACATTACACCAAAGCTTTCGTTAGAGAAGTATTTAGGTACATTTTAATTATAAATAATATCCTATTTACATAATTTGCATTTAAAATAATATGTTTTTTTTTTATACTATAACAGGCAAACGAGCAAACGGCTCATCTGATGGTAAATGTCACCGCCGCCCATGTACATTTGCAATACCACTGAAATGCGTTGCCGGCCTTTCATAATATGTGAACACAGTTTAATTGAAAACAATTCATTTAGCTATAATTTAACTATAAAAATAAAACATTAACTGGATATAATAAGTAGGTAAATTACCGGGTATAAGAGACCTAACATCTGTCGTCTCGGGTATCGGGTGCAGTGCGGCATCGATGGAGGATAATAACTGTCTATCAGTTAGTTGGTCTCCTTTAATGCTGCTCTGTCATGGTCTGGCGTATCACTTACCATCAGGTGAGCGTCCAGACCGTCCTGTACACTTATAACATAAAAAAAAATGTTTAAAAGATGATAGCGTAGCGGCTAGCGCGTTCGGTTACGATCACACAAGTCAAAAAACTATCTCAATAGTTCATTTTCGGATGGGTGACCAAAAATATTAACTTGAGTCCCTCCGTTCTTCGGAAAGCATGTTAGGCTATTAATCTTGGCTTCATGTCAGGATAGTAGTGCTAACATTGTCGTCGTTTGTTAGCCCTATCTCCCCATAAACATGCCCATGCTTTGTAGAAGAACCTTATAAATTAGTTGATTGATTGACATCTCTATCCAATATCCATATCTCCACAGGATGTATTCAACAGTCATCGGCAACGGCAGAACATTGCAAGAAGACGATGTGATATGCGGCTATCATATTCCAAAAGGAGTAAGTTATTTATATTCTTGTGGTGGTAGATTCGATACTGAGTCGTCTAGGTAAGTACCACCGCAGTGCCAGATATCATCCCGTGAAACAGGAGCGTTATGCACTTTTGTGTTTCGGGATGAGGGCACTGTAGCTAGTGAAATTACCGTGTATAAGAGACTTAACATCTGTTGTCTCGGGTGACGGGCGCAGTGCGGCATTGATGGAGGATAATAACTGTCTATCAGTTGTTGGTCTCCTTTAATGCCGCTGTCATGGTCTGGCATATCACTTACCATCAGGTGAGCGTCCAGACCGTCCTGTACACTTATAACATAAATAAAAGATACTAAAAAGTTTAGCAGACTAGCTTAAGTGAAGATCAACGCTTGAGTCTCGTTCTAGAAAAACGGGCCTTAGTATATATTTGGGGAGAATGCATTCCGGTACTTACCGGTAACGTAATTAGGGACTGGTCGAACCTACATGGACTCGCGACGAAGGCCCCCGCCGGCGGTGGCGGAAACTCGGACTTGAAGTGTTGTGTGTGTTCCGAGATGCTTAACGTACTTTATCTGCCGCGATGGCGACAGTGATCGGATCGTGATCACGCTGTGATTGAGTTACAGGCCAATATTCCTAAAGTTGTGAGGAAACGCCTATGCCATGCAGTGGGACACAGGCTGGTTGATTGATTGATTGATAAATATGCTCTTGCGATTCTTAAATCAGCTACAGTTTCAAGGCTACTAAAACCAAATTACCTACCATCCGACAATCTGGTGCTCATAAATTTCTCTTTTGCCAGGTTCAAGTAGTATTCCCAACGATTGTAACGGGCAACATGGAGCAGTTTGTGTCGTCCCCGTCTGAGTTCAGGCCGGAACGGTGGCTGCAGAGTGATGGTAAACTGCATCCATTCGCGTCCCTACCGTACGGTTTTGGCGCGAGGATCTGCCTGGGCAGGCGTTTTGCTGACTTGGAGATACAAGTGCTGCTTGCAAAGGTACGTAGAAGACGAAGAAGTCGCAATCAAATTAAGAAAAATCTATGTCTAAATGGTGATCTTTAGTTCGATTGTCATTTCATCCAAGTCTCATACAGAGTTTACTGGAGTAAGTAGATACTGGATATAAGAAGAAGCCAAGTTTTTATCTTCAGTGTCGGTAGCAGGCTAGTTCTGAGGAAAAGCAATAACATACTATAATTGACCAATGACCTAGTTAAGGCGGAGCGTAACCGATAATGGATGTCTACTTTTTTATGCTATAGCAGGCAAACGAGCAAACGGCTTATCTGATAGTAAATGACACCGCCGTTCATGTACATTCGCATTAATAGAGGACACTGAAATGCGTTCCTCTGCTGGTAATTTGTTCGCGAGGAAATCATTAGAGGAGGCATTCATTGGTTTCGTTAAAAGTGAACATATTTAGCTGTAGGTACCATTAGGTACCTACAGCTAAATATGTATATATATGTATAGTTTTTTAGGTCATTATTAAATGATGATAATATCTAGGTTGTCGTGCGCAGTGTAATGTTGACAAATAGAATGTTTTGTTAACGAAGCCAATTATTGCTATCGACAGTAACAGGTTTCCTTCAATATTGCGTAAAATTGTACGTCATTACATTATTCCAACGTCTTTTTCTGATACAGAATTTCATAGTAAGAATTCATGTAAACAAATATTTCCCTTTTTTCCAGTTGCTGCGAAGATATCGTCTGGAATACCACCACGAGCCACTGGAATACGCCGTGACTTTCATGTACGCTCCTGACGGCCCATTGCGCTTGCGCATGCTCGAGAGATAAACTGTATCTTTCTAAATTAAGGTTTAGACATGACATTTAATAAGGATGTTAGTTGCAGCGATCTGATTCTTAGATGTTGCTATAGATATGATTTAATTATAGAATTTAAGCATTTTCTATTTGAATGAAAACATTTTTCTTTCTATAAACATACTAAGCATTTAGCAATAAATAAAATAAAATCATAATTACAAACTAAAAGAAAGCAGTCTAGTTTTTGGCATCTTAGCTAACTTCTAGTCTACCTATGTCTTACATCTTTCTGAAAAACGAACGCGGTTCGGGATACCTGGAATTGTATTATTGCAATTTACTAAAATCACTTTTTATTTCATTTCAAAATTATATTAATTAACTACTAAGGATATCATTGAAAGTATTTGATTTTGTTTAGTTCATTGACAAGCCATTACTCCATGATTTACAAATTTATATATTTTCAAAGTGAATGCACCTAATAATTTTTAATGAATATGTAGAACACTGATCACATTTATACTTTTATAATTTTATCTTTAAAATCAGATCCTGCTTTACTCTAATGTATTTGAATTTAAGGCATTTCTTTACAAACGTAATATACCTAAATATGAACAAAACAAGAATAATTATACATAATAATCTTTTTACATTAAAATCTTTTTACTTGAAGTGTTGTTACACTTGTAACAAAATGTTGAATAATAGCGAAATGTATGTTCATGTATGTTAATATGACTGTATGTAAATAAATACTTCTAGACATGACTTAGTGTTTCCTTAAGTGTGTTTTCTGTAACGTAAGGGAAAGCTCCGTACAAAATTCCTCCCCTATTAAAAGTGCGAGGGGTAGGAAAGTGAAAAAAAATCCCCTGTGTCAATCTCAAGGCAACTAATCATCTTCGCAAGCACCTACCTCGCACATCGTGCCGTGAAATTTATTACATATTAGTTATTTATATGTAATAGATGTAATATAATGTAGCTGTATAATGTTCAAGAAAAGAGCGTATTCCTTCCTTAAAGGTAAGCAACGCACCGGTGGCGCTTCTAGTGCCACCGTTGTTCATGGGCGGAGTTGAACACTTTCCATCAGGCGTCTCTCTTGCTCGTTTGCTCCCTATAACATAAAAAAAAGCTGATGTAATAAGGCACAACATAGGCTACTCTTATTTTAGACAATAATTTTTATTTTGGAAAAATATTAAAATGTTTCACCGCGCGGCGGCCGTGCATTGCGTGACGTCATAAAGCTATTTTAGCTTATGTTTTACTGCAGAAACTTTTATCACACCGCGGGTTATACAGTGGGGAATAGCTAGTATAATAATATGTATGGTTTTGCCGTGTTGTGGCGTCTGCGTAAATACAACGTACCAATATGTTATCTAATCTAATAAGAATAGTAAGAATCATCAGGACTGTCTATAGGACGTTCTTTTTTCATCAAGATGTTAGACCCCAGCAATATAAACATTGGTTTCTGAAGACGTTTAGTGTACTTATTTGTTTTATTTCTATATAACACGTCCAAGACCTAGGACAACAGTAAACTATTATACCACTAGGGATGTTATACATTATCCTAATGTTTTTAAAAATATCCATTGACATTAACACAGCGCCATCTAGCCCCAATTCGAACGAGGAACTTGTATTAGTGGTACTTACTAAACAACGGATAAACATACATTTAAAGTTTACGGATTATATTTTTATTCAATGTATGTTTAAATCACAGTATCATGTAATATCGGTCCCTGTTACACTAACTCGAATCGCAGCTAAATAACGAATACTGAAACAAAATTGCAATTAAAAATAGGCGCGATAACCGACCCAATAATATGACAACTCATTTGGTGTAATGGTTGAGACGTCTGCTATTACATTAAGGGTTCCGGGTTCGATCCCCGGGCAGTACAAACATTAGTGTGCATGAATTTGTCTGTTTGTATTGGTCTGGGTGCTTTCTTTGTATAGTATGTAAGTATTTACAAAATAAAAGATTTGTGAGAACAATGGATAAGCATATATTTTTTTCATATGCTTATCCATTGTTTGGTACTAATACTACAAGCTTCACGCTTAACTTGAAATAGATGGCGCTGTGCAAATGTCAGAGGATATTTAGTTATTAAGTATTTGATCTCATACCCATACTGATTCGGAAACTCTGTAGATAGGTACCCTAGAGTAGGACTTTATAGTAGGGGAGCTCAAGCGGGGATTTTGGAAGTGATTCGAGCGCGGCAGATTAATATCAGGGGAGAATCTTTGTAGTCTATTTAGTACTTCTACCAAGTACGGCCCTTTAATATTGTGACGTGCGTCTAGGGCACTCGATCAGATTAGTAAAAAAAAATCGATCCTGAAAAATACTCGAGCGCGTCAGATTTAAACAATATAAGTTTATTACATGCAAAAAAGAAACCCTTTAATAATCTGACGATTTGAGCGTGACATAAAAAATTGAGCGAGTCACTAAGTTGCAAAAAAAAATCGTTACCTTGAAATACTCGAGCGCGAATGTGTTTTTTTTCATTTTAAAGGAAATGATTAAAAATGATAAGAATACCATAATCTGACGATTTTCATAAGCCGAAGCACCTAAAATCATCAATAGAATGTAGTAGGTACAACTACTGAGAATTATATATTCGGTCGTGTTTATCTGTGTGCAACGCTTTAGTTTGTTTATTATTGTATTTTCACAAGTATTTTATTTATGAAATAAATGTAGTGAATTTAATCTGTGTTTATGACAATGAGTGATAGCAATGTAAATGACAAGAAATGTGTATTTTGTGCACAAGAAACAACTGAAAAAACTATTTTTTTTACACAAGAAACCTTAAAAAAATGTTTAGTGGTTTTGGAGTATCGTCGAACCAAACCTACAAAAAGAAAATCACGCAGTAATTATAATGAGGTAAAATTATTTGAACAAAAATCATTAACTGAGGTTTATCATGCACCGTGTTATAAACTGTTTACTGCAATAAAAGTACCCGCTGACTTTATAAAAGAAAAAAGTGCAACAGAATGCAATATTACACCGAAAGTTTCTGGAGAAAATTCTGAATTTTCTATTCCTGCTCACACGGCAACTCAAACTACTGATACTTCAGCTATCTATTCCTACCACTTCTACAGCCACTCAAGATGTTGATAAATCAACAGAATTGTCCATTCCCAGCATTTCTACAACCACTCAGGTTGCTGATACACCAACCGACGAGTAAGTGCAGATATCACTGATAATATTACTAAATATCTTTGTTTGTACTCTAACTCACATAAATTTTATTTTTCAAAAGATTATGAAAATATTATTGTAATGAAGAATTAAATTAGTAAAAACTGATAAAATAATAATGTAAGAAAATGTACATATACAAATTTTTAAAATTTTAAATACTAATTTATTAAATTCTTACTCATTACTTTTTTAAAAATAATTTTTATCATTAAAATATTTTTTTAATCTTTTATTTATAAGAAACTTATAATATATTTTTGGTAGTTGTTTAGTTTTACGGTCAGTTAGCTTTTTTAGCATGATAAAATGTAAAAGAACAAATATAAAAGTTTTAAAAATATAAAGGTCTGGTCAAAAACAATTTTTTTATATTAATTTAAAGTTCGAAAAACGAGTTACCGTGAAATTCAACAATGACCAAATTTATTTGATACATTAATTTTAGTTTTATAGTATTGTTAACGAGTTTCTTATGGGTATAATATTTTCAGACCAGAAATATCCCGTGATAATCATGATGAAGATGATTTATCCTAATTATTTTTTATCCTAATACTTATTTCCTACGTGTGATGTTTTCATTTTGATTAAATAAAAAAAATAATAATAAAAAATAAAAAGAAAAAAAAATTTTTTTAAACTGTCAGATTTAAAAAATCCCTTGACAAAATTGTCAGATTAAGAGTTAACACCACTACAATATCGAGCTGAACCATCTGTATAAAATTCTGACGCGCTCGAGTATTTCAATGTCACGATTTTTTTTTGCATTTTCAAAAATCGATTTTAAACTTTTGGTCACGTCCAAATCGTCAGTCTTTGTAACAGGATACTTTTCATGGTTTATTTAACACCTGTTGTGAATTTCTGACACGCTCGAGAAAAAATTTTTTTTCCAAATTTCTATCACTTAATACAGCTAATTCCACCAAGCAATCCGTCAGATTAAGATTTATCTGTAAACAGGAGTTCGTTGCGCGTTTACAGTATCAAAAACTGACGCGCTCGAATAGTTTTTTTTACCTATTTTTTTTTACATTTTTAAAAATTAATACACGCTCCCCCCACCACTAAAAAAATATACTTCATATAAACTTTTTTTCTCTTTAGGAGGTAATCTTCGTAATCTGATAGGTCTTCAAAACGCTCGAGTAAATACGCATTTAGCACTCTGAGCTCCCCTACTATTACAGGCTAGGTGATAATTTTGACTACGCAGCTTAAATAATAACGTATGCTGATAAAGCAGATGTTGAAAGCTAACCGGTTCCAGCAAAAGGTGCGATACCGTCTATACCTTGTGCCAAGTTTCTAACCTAGTAAAAGCTGGTACTAAGTACATCTAAAAGTAGCATAGGACCAGACCACACCGTTAAGCAATTTCCTGAGCCGCAAAGTTTCACATTCATACAAGTATTACCAGTTTTAGACAAGCATTTTTTATGAAATGGTAAGGTCTAACCAGTCTTATATCTTTCTTTAAAGGCTTGGGTATTTTACACAAACATTTTTACATCGATGATGGGTCCTCATTTGTATTGTAAACAAGGTGATTGTGTCTGATGTCATTGCTGAAGTATTTAAAATAAGCATGCTTCAAATACTATCACTATTGTAAAGGAGGCCCCGAGTGCATCTTCAGACGACCTTCGGTGTGCGAAAGTTATGCGCTTCCCTGATTCGGAACGTGTTGGTGCCATAGGATCGTTCTTTGATTGGCTGGATGAATTAATTGTTAATTATTTTATTATTCATTTCCAATTCGGTTGGTAAGTTTGGCATGAGCCACCCAAGGTTTGCGCTGGAACATATTACATGTATGATAGTACGAGATATATTATATTATCTGTGCTAGTATGATGCAAGATAACGCTATAGTGCGTTTCATCGAATAGTACCTTTGCCGTTATGTTAGCCCCTTGTCTGTAAATGTCATTGGTACGATAAGACGCTCCCCTACGGCACCTACGTTTTGTTTATTTAGTTTTATTTTCGATTGAACACATGCCCAAAACTTTGAAAAGCGGTGAAAATAAAACTGAATAAACAAAACCCACGGTACCGTCTTGTCGTACCATACTAATGACGCAGTGCCAACGTAACAGCATAGGTACCTACTATTCGATGAAACGCACTATACACGTCGTTTTGGAAAATATTATGTAGAAATAAAAAAACTTACTACATATTTAGTAATTTTGCTACGGATCAACTTTAACACGGAACAACTTTATCATAGTTGACGTTGAAGTTGCTAAAAATACGCGGTCTTGTTCTTGGTCTTGCAAAAACGCAAGAACAAGACCAAGACTGAATTTGGGCAACACTAATCCGGAACAGTCGCTTATTTTTCATGCAAACATCAACTATGATAAAGTTGATCCGTAGCAACATTACTAAATATGTAGTAAGGCTTTTTTATTTCTTCATAATATTTTCCAAAACGACGTATATAGTACGTTTCATCGAATAGTAGGTACCTATGCTGTTACGTTGGCACTGCGTCATTAGTATTTAGTGTACTAATGACGCAGTGCCAACGTAACTACAACTACATTAGTGTACTGCCCGGGGATCGAACCCGGAACCCTTAATGTAATAGCAGACGTCTCAACCATTACACCAAATGAGTTGTCATATTACTGGGTCGGTTATCGCGCCTATTTTTACGGCCATAGCAATTTTGTTTCCAAGACCGCGTATTTTTAGCAAGACCAAGACCAAGACTGACCGTGCAAGACTTGAGCAAGAACAAGACATAGCCTGCAAGACTCTTGCGTCTAGCAGCTAGGACTTAGCGCTATTTCACGGAGTAGTTAGGTGTAACAGTTCGGTGTATAGGTATGCTTAGGAATTCTATGAGACGCAAAAAACTGTATCAAAGAATATGAAAAACTGGACCTATGCGCATTACGACTAATACCATAAACATACCTACATAGCGAATAAAAAAATATCCATTAAAATCAATCTGAGTGAATGCATAGTTATGTTTTAATCAGCGGCACTTTGATAATGCGGCATTAAAGGTTTTGTACTTACTTCTTAAAGAAATTTGCCGCTTTTCGGAAGTACATGGTTATAATACACGCGCCGGCGGCTTCTTTTGAAATCATATACAACAATCGTTGCCGCCGCGCCGAAATCACAACATTTTGACACTATTTTATGGCCGCCACAGGGCGTAGGTATACTCATGCAAAATAATTTCGAATTTTAAGAGGACAAAGAAAAAATAAGTCTCAGAGTGCTTAGAATGAAAATGAATACATTATAATGATCACACAAGTAGTATTATGATTACGATAAAATGGTAAGGATAGGTAGTAGATGTCATAATAATTTATTCTATAAAGTATATATTATAATATTGATTATATGGTTTTAAACTAATTACTTAGGTACTATTATTGTACATTCAATCATTATATTTCTTAAGTTTTTACAAGAAAAAATAGCAAAAAAGTGTTCAAATATCACCTGTTTGATAAATATTGTAGCCACTTTTAAATATACCTGAAACGTGTAAAACACTTCTACAATACTAATAAAATAATATAAAAAGCGTAGCTACTTACCTACTAATAAAACAAAAAGCCTGCGATAAGAGTTTTGTATTGCTTACCAGCCCGAATATCTCTGAGAGAGATGATGAGAGTAAGTATTTACTAGCAGTGCCCGCGACTTCGCCCACGAGGAATAGTAACTTTGGAGGTATAGTGGCGTTTAGGATTTATTTATTTATTTTAAAACTTCTGTCATCAAACATACAAACAAACTCTTCAGCTTTATAATATTAGTATAGATGTACGCCAAAACATTCACTTATATGTAAAGAATAGTGATTGGCACTAATTCTTTTCATATATTTTATTCACGCGTCGACTCTGAACAAGTAGGTAATAAATAATCTGTGTTTCTACGGCGCACGCGGCATTGTTTGATTTGCGGTGGCATCCTTTTTATAGAGCCGTCACATGGCGAGGCGGCGCAAGGGAAATCAAGGAAACGTACTATAAATAAAGGAATTATTTTAATTCCAGTCATTTCCAATTGAGCTGTGCTTCGAGTCTAACTCAATAATTAATAATTGTTTTTACTAATTCTTGTTGTTTTCTAAAAACGTATCACTTGTACAATTGAATAGGAGTGACGAAGGTTCAAATTATTCTAGTCCGAGTAACGAGAGTTTGAGTCACAGATCTAAAAGACCCAAAAGCAAATTTGAGGAGTTTTTCGAAATAATTAATGCATCCCAAACTGCCTTGTGTAAATTGGGCCAACATAAAAAGATTGAAAAAAAAAGAAAAACAGAAACACTTCAGGCTTAAGGAAACATCTAATATCTTTCCACAAAAAGGAATCACAAATATTTCTTCCTGTTAAACCAAAATTAAGTGGAGATATCACAAGCTTTTTAGTAACCGCTGGAAGAAGTGGACAGGTAAGAATATTTTTTTAACAATGGTCGAAGTTGTCGCTACGGGAATTTTAACTCCGCGTAGCTATTCATGCGATACTTTCAAAAACGCCATTAACTTACGTAACTTCGTACTTACGCACGACATATTAAGTATGTAATTATCGTCTTAAATATTTTTTATAAACACCCATATTTTCATTTGTTTTCATAATCGGCCAGTAACTAAGTACTTTATTTTAGTAAATTACAGTACCTACAGTGCAACCTTAATATAACAAATGTCAATTTAACGATTTTCTCGATTTAACAACAACAAACCTCCTCCTCTTAAACGCTCAATTAGTTATGTTTAAATAATAACAAGATTTATTGTTTTATTTCAGTCGGAAAACAGCAGTGACAACATTACGACAGCTACAGTTGATTGGGTGGTGAAAAAATATCTTCCCTTCTCATTTTTCGATGACGAAGCTACACAAGTATATTTTCGAACGAAAACATCTGGAACGTTGCACAAATACTCAAAATTTAATAAAATGTAAAAGATATACTATATTATACTATATACCCACACATTAAAATCATCCAACGCACAACGACGGTAACCTTATGTTTTATTATCTTCCAAAAGCATCCAAAGGCTATGGGGCAGTACTTTATAGTATCATATGATTTGTGAAGCAATACCCATTGCCTCACCTGTCTTAAGTGCGTGCGACACATTATGAGGGCGCGGTCTCGCCTGGGCCGGATTAAGAGAAAAAGGGGCCCTCATTCATAAATGGGACCTGCTGCAAATCCTTAAAAATCTGGTCAAGAACAAGTCTGAATCGCGGCCATAGGGAATCCTACGATCTATAGATAAAGACAAACTCACTTCGATAAACCTTGAACATTATTTTATTATATATTGGTCTACTAACATTTATTTATGACAACTTAATTTAAACATATTATTTTTACCTTATTACTTAATACATAAAAGAATAACAAGTAGACACTACTTTTATATACAGTGTTAATTTTGCTATTTTATCACTAGTAGCAGTACTTCTAATACTTAGGCTACGTTATACTGCGGGACAAATTATCTACAGTTAACACGGCGGAGCACAGCTCGTTTATCATAAAAAAATATCAGTAAGCCCCTTACCGATTTAGTCCGTCTCTGCGGCCGTTCATTGTTTGAGGTCATCTTTTGGACAAAGAACTGCAAACAGCGGATTGTTTGAACTAATCCATCTACATAGGTTAAGTACGCAAGTCGCGTCCGTACGAAGTTATAAAATTAGGCAAACACAATGATTGTTCCGGGTTAAGAGACCTTTTAAAGGACGCGATAAAGTTTCGCGGAAGAGAAAAAAAGCAAAAAGTTAATAAGCGTATTTATTATCCTTTGAATGCCAGAAATCCAGACACAATAGAAAATCTATTGTTTCTGACGCCTTTTGGTGCCGTTGGCGTTCAAAGGGATAATTAATTCAGCAATCAGGATCACCGGCAACTTCCCAGTAAATGGCACAGATCTTTCTACATTCATTATTACAGGTCGACTTCGGAACGGTAGGTGTGTTGTAACTTCGAGTCTTTTACATTCAACAATGATTTTGTTTGTTACGTCGTAGGGATATGATAAATACAGAGATTTGGCAAATTCCCTAAGCGATTCGATCACATCACGAAGGATGTTAAAATATAACTAGTCTAAATGATCTTTCTATGACGCGTTTGATTTAAACGCGTCATAGAAAAAGTTCAAAATCAAAAGCACGAGCACACTACTATGTTAATATGACATGTAGCAAGCAATTTTATTATGAACTAGCTGACCCGACAGACTTCGTCCCGTCAGAAAAATTTGTAATGTGGTAGTGTTTTGTTCCTACCTTTTTTATATTCTTTGCAAAAATTATCCTGAACAGAACCGTCACCCTCGTAATAATTCGGTGTGAATTAAATTAAATAATTAAATAAAACACTATAAGCATTTAAAAGTAATTTTAATGAACCTTATATAATAATAGCAATAAAGCTCAAATTGATTCTACGTTTTAGTTAGAAAACGTTTGTATGTGAAAAAGAAAAGGGCTGTTTTTAGGGTTTTCCCGGCAATTATTAGATTTTTTCTCGCCGTAAGAACCATCTTTGGACTTCAACGAACATTTTAAAAAAAGAATTGGCCAAATTGGTCCAGGCGTTCTTGATTTATGCGCTTACCAACACATTTTGCGATTAATTTTTATATTATAGATGAAATTTCTGTACAAATGACGCGATGTGCATAATTTGGCCACGGACACTTTATGAATGAAATGTGCGTCTAGTTAGGTTATTGTTTATCAGATATTCCTAATGAAATACGAATAAATGTAATTTTAATTCACAATGCTTCATATTTATTTTCTGTTTTATTAATAAATATATATATATATATTTTCAAGGTTGTGTGTGAAGTCGTCCAACCCGCACTGGGCCCGCGTGAACGACTAAGGCCTAATCACCCTATACGGGTAGGCTCGTGCCCCTCGGTGGGGACGTTTAATGAGCTGATGATGATGATGATCTATATATTTTAGTTTTTGTTTATTCATTGATTGTTATTATGCGGAAAAATTGGTTTTTCTAGAACTGCTTTTTATTATTCCTATTAACCTATCGCAGTCCACTGCTGGACATAGGTCTCTCCCATTTCGCGCCAGATATCCCGGTCCTCCGCTTTCCTCATCCAGTCTCCACCAGCGACCTTTCGCAAGTCGTATTATTACCCAAGTTTAATATCCATGGTGCATCCTACTGAGCTACAAACTTTACATTTATCAATTACTACATCCCTACAAAAAGATGAGAATATTCGAAAGTAATACGTTACCCAATCCCATGGTAATCGTCAGGCTAATGCTAAGTAATTAAACTACGCCTGTGGAAACGTTCACTTCTATTTTTTTATGATATAAGTGTACAGGGCGGTCTGGACGCTCACCTGATGATAAGTGATACGCCAGACCATGACAGAGCGGCATTAAAGGAGACCAACAACTGATAGACAGTTATTATCCTCCATCAATGCCGCACTGCGCCCGTTACCTGAGACAACAGATGGTAGGTCTCTTATACCGAAACACAAAGTGCATAACACTCCTTTCACGGGTCATATCTGGCACTGCGTGGTACCTACCTAGACGACTCAGTACCGAGTCTACCACCTAGTAAACTACGACTATATTTGTGAACATTTAAATCGACATGCTATTAAACCTACGCAAAGTGCCTTAGTAGTTGCAAAATTTTCTATGGCGATTGCATGGTGGTAATTATGTATTTTATGTAGAAAATGACACGTGAGGTAAGAAACTGTGGCGTGTGGCGTGGAATTTTGATGACTGCTTTAAACTGTTTTTGAAGTGACTAACTACTTCGTTTGTGTCGCTGACTTAGATTGATAAGGGTAATTTGTATGTGAAGAAGACCATTGTGTTTACTACGACGTAGTCTTTTTGTTGTGATTCTTATATCTGTGTGTGTATGACTGATAATGCACATGATGAATGTATGTGTTATTTTGGATTGGTTCCTAGTTTTTATATCTGAAATGATGTGACTAAATATATAAATGTTATTATTATCAATTGCAAATATGCCAGATATCTATTAGGTTAGTAAATCGGTAAATTAAAAACATAATTAGATTTTCAGTTGCGTTTGACGTAATTAATGAAATTTAAAAATATATAGTGGAGGTATGCAGAGAAAATTGCAGAATGAACTACTTCCATTAGCCGAATCGAGACCTAAGACAGAAGGAGACAAAGGATGGATGTTAAGGATAGATGTATATAGCTATTGGCAGATTAGCGTTCATTAGGTTTTTCTTATAACCATCGATATAAATGTTACCATAGATAATTTATTTTATAATGCGTAAATACGCCAACCTGACCAAAACGGTTTTATTTGAACCTTTTGCTGTGGAAACGTTTGGACCGCGGGGACCATGTGCCCTTATCTCTATCGGGATTTAGTGAAACGTATAGCCGAATATACAAGTGACAGGAGAGTTGCCTTTCTTGGACAACGTTTAAGTTTGGCCATACAACGCGGGAATGTTACCAGCCTTATGATTACTATGTCACAGACTAGGGACAGCGATCAGGGCCACCGTTTTTACGTTTTGTAGTATTGTTAGTTTTTAGATTTATTGTATTGCTGATATTGGTTTTAGTGCCAATAATTATTGTAGAGTATTTAATAAAGAATAGAAAATTATCATTATTTCTAGATTGATGATCTTTTTTTTTAATTTTATTTAGTTATTAAATTATTAAGGTACTTATGGGTACTCCATACAGAGTCTTAAAATGGTAATTTATTTTAACGTTAGCTGGGAATTGATATGTAAGAGGCTTTAAAGCGATGTTAAGTTGTTTACTAGCCATTTAGCATGCTGATGTGAAAACTGAACAATACAAAGTTGTATCGTACTAAACTTCACACTTATTATTGCAACCTATTGTTATACTGTGAACTGAAGCTGGTTTTGGCCGTTTTCTTTAAACACTGCATTGACACTTTTGTGTACCTTGAAATGATCCGTTATTGGCATTGTGCCATGAAAAATGAAAGCGGGTTGAGATTTTCTTTGAAAAGTTTCACGCATACAAAATGTTTGATGATTGGATAAGTACTGCCTTTTTTGGTAAAGTTCGTGTATTATTTATATATTTCAATGTGTAACATATTTATTTACTTTCTTAATTATTCCCAAATTTCAGTTTAGTTATGTAATCTAGACAGACTATTTTTATACAAACTAAGCCACAGTGGCAAAAAATATTGAAAGTTTCAAAATGTCTTTCTTTCTTCCTTTTAGTATAAAATGAAGTTCTAAGCGCGATCAGTCAGTTAATTCTTTGCACTAATGCTAAATTGCTCTTGTAGATGAAAGTTGTCCATAAAGGCATATCAAGGTAGGTACCTACGATGTTTTAATTGTTCTAGAACAGTCACTTCCAACGAGGAGATAGTCTACTACTATAATTTAATTAGTGTTTATTGAATCAAAAGCTTCACAGATAGGCAATTCATAGCATAGTAAAACCAGTGGCGTGCACTCCATATATGCAAATAAGCAGTGCATACCGTGTGCGTCCAGATAACCCGGAATATCGCCAACATATTAAATGCTTCCCACTTATTCACCCATTTTCCTATAAAGATTTGAAACCAAAGGCGATCCAGCATTGATGATTGATTGATGCTATGGCAGCAGATCGCCTTTGGTTTCAAATCTTTAGAGGACAGTTTCAACAACACTCAATTTGACAAAAACGTGAATTATTTAATGTTTTTACGATTAGTGTCATTCACTTTGCATACCCTACTCATATTCTCTGTGCACGCCACTGAGTAAAATATTGTAAACGAATATTAAGACTAGCTAATTTAGGTTACAATCCAGTGCTGAGCTTTAAGGCACTTTCTCTAAAATCTTTGCCGTTTTGATGTTATGCCGGTCGCGAGCAATTGCTTGTCTATATCAACCTCATTCAATAGGAAGCACCTTAAACGAGTTTGCTTGGCTTGCGTTTGTTGATGAAGTCCAGAAAGGTTAAGACACTCGACTACGAAGGCAGATATAAGAATGATATTAATAAATAACAAAATAATTTTGTATCAAATATCCCTTGGCTTGTGAACTCTCTAGAAGGTTCTAATATGAAAAGTAAGTTCAAAGTAAAATGACAGCCATACAGGACATGTTCTTACACTTTCTTCGTGACACATCATCTGTTTCAAATTCACAACTTTGAAATTTGAAAGGCGGGGGCGTTCGTTTGAATACTCAAAAAATCGTATAAATAATTCATTAGGCAGCACTAAAACTGGTTTGAATAATAACTTGTATTTCTTTTATTGTTTTTTCTTTCTATTGAGAGTTTTACATAAATATATTATTAAATATGACGGCAATAAATAATGAGTTAATTTGCTGTAGTGTAAATGTGATTTCACTTCCCTTGCTCTTCCCGCGAGTGACCGCGAATATAATAATAATAAATCATTTATTCATAACCCAACAGTGATATCTTTAGAAGCAGTATGCAATACATTGTACTTCGCAATACGCTTCTAAGTATGTATAGTTGCCGAACCGTTAAGACCTGGCAATGAATATGCGGTTTGAGGACATTTAGCAGGAAACGGGTGGCTGCTCTACCTAATTGAACCTATTTTTATAGGTGATTTTATATACCTTACTGATAGATAACACTCAGATATGCAAACTCACGATACGACAACGTTTGACTTGTACATTAACGAAGACGTATTTTGGATTTTTCCTAAACTATACTTGTTGGTTAAGTGGACCTATGTATTCGCTGGTAAGCTGCTTCCGCTGGAAAGCTGAAGAGCGTTAAAATAAACGGACTTGCTTCGTTCGCTACTCTACAGTTAAAAGTGCACCGTTAACTTATAATATAATTGAATTCAATATTTGGACACTTGATTTAAACCCGTATAGCAATAGTATTTTAATTCATTCATAGTTATTCGAAGACGTCAAGGGCAATTTATAGAAATATAAAGACGTTTAAAGTTTAGTTGGTACTATTTTACTAGCTGGTAGACTCGATACTGAATCGTCTAGGTAGGTACCACCGCAGTGCCAGATATCATCCCGGGAAACAGGAGTGTTATGCACTTTTGTGTTTCGGGATGAGGGCACTGTAGCTAGTGAAATTACCGGGTATAAGAGACCTAACATCTGTTGTCTCGGGTGACGGGTGCAGTGCGACATTGATGGAGGATAATAACTGTCTGTCAGTTGTTGGTCTCCTTTAATGCCGCTCTGTCATGGTCTGGCGTATCACTTACCATCAGGTGAGCCTCCAGACCGTCCTGTACACTTATAACATAAAAAAAAAAACAAAAAAATAGACGTAGCAGTTACATGTCAGCGAGTGTACCACGCGTTAATTTGCAAACGGCAATAGCACTTTCGTTCTCATTGATCTGTAATGCGAGCCTGTGAAAATACAAGCCTGCGTAATGTCTTGGTACGTATTCACTGTCGAAACGCACGACAAAATTCAGTTTATTTTCTGTCAGCATCTGTTTTACATAATTAAAATCTTTGTATAGTTGGATATTGTCTTCATAAGCATAGCTTAAATATAGAAGAGAGTTAACTCAGGTTTTAGTTCATATTTCCTATGAAGTTTTGTGCCTTCCGGTACTGCAAACGTATATGTATATTTATTCAGGTACTATCAATACATTAGTCGAAGTAGGCCATATCGTAACTTACACATTTGAATTTGCAGTTTATAGCCACCAAACATAAATGCTTAAAAAACAATGCTTAAAGACAAGTCTTTGAGCAATGCGTTTTTCCCGTGCTAACATACGCAGCTGAGACATGGACATTGACAACGGGATTGGTTCACAAGTT
Source organism: Leucinodes orbonalis (assembly GCA_019425675.1). Classification (NCBI taxonomy): domain Eukaryota; kingdom Metazoa; phylum Arthropoda; class Insecta; order Lepidoptera; family Crambidae; genus Leucinodes; species Leucinodes orbonalis. The sequence goes on from PQWD01002559.1 coordinate 77,062, forward strand.
CAAAGTCACTCAACGCGCAATGGAGCGAGCTATGCTTGGAGTCTTTCTTAGGGATAAGATCAGAAATGATTTAATCCGTAAGATAACTAAAGTTACCGACATAGCCCGCCAGCATGATGAAGTGGCAGTGGGCTGGGTGAGCTGGTCACGTACGTCGCAGAACCGATGGCTGTTGGAGCATTCGAGTTCTGAAGTGGAGACCGCGTTTTGGCAAGCGTAGCGTATACCAATTGACCTAACAACCTACCACTATCCTTAAGACATTTTATTTTTTCTTGATTAAATTTTCTTGATAATTCCCTATTCAAGTACCGCCGATTGTTGTGGATTTATAAATACAACGACCTAACTACCTGTCACTTATATCCTTTCTTAGACATATTTTTCATCTTTGCTACATGTTTGATTATTCCCCATGTAGGTATCGCTGTTAGTTGTCCATCTATCTGTCGTAAGTGGATTTCGTAGTCGAATCAACCTCGTTCAATGAGACAAAGTCCAGCAGGTGAATGGATTTAATGTAAAAAAGACAGGAAAAATTGAAATGCAGAAAAATAATTTATCTACGGCAAGCGTAGCGTAGGACGCCCTCCGTCCCGATGGAACGACGACTTGCGAAAGCTCGCTGGTGGAGGCTGGATGAGGAAAGTGGAGGACCGGGATATCTGGCGCAAAATAGGGGAGACCTATGTCCAGCAGTGGACTGCAATAGGTTGAAGAGAGAGCTACCAAACTGCTATCACATGAAATGATTACAAGAAATTAAAACTTAAACCTTTTGATTTCGATGTTACACTCAACCAACATGCTTGTTATTGTTCATTTTATATATATTTCAAAGATTTGTAAAAAAATATTGATATTTTTTTTTTCTTATGCGAGTTTTGTCGTGCCGTCTTCGAAAACGGAAACGGGTGCAGAAAGCAAGAAGCGTGCCTTACACACAGCCCGTTCAGTCGCTCAGCGGCGTTGTTAAGTAGTGGTTAGGAACTGCCTAGTGCATATGGTGGTGTGTTGATAGTGACAGTGAACCGAACAACCCAAGCATATGATATTGCGCCTAATTGGATAGCTCTAGAATTTTATACCAGGAGTAAAGTAAGTAGAAATAAAAATTTTATGATGTGCTCGTATGGTTTAGTATAATTAATATTGTTAAATTTACACCCATTTATTTAATCGAAAGTCAAATAATAACATAAAAATTTAAAAATATAAACGTCTTATAATGATCTTTTCCCGGTTTCCCCCGAATTCACAGACGGGGAACATTTGCACGAAAAAACCCAGTATCCCCCGAAATATTAATTAAAGTACAAATTATAAATTTTACAAAAATTTGATTGTTTTTATGTTACAAAGAGACGTCAGGACGCTCACCTGGGGGTTAATGAACGCCTGACTATTATAGAGTGGCAATGATGAGACCAACAATTGATACATAGTTATATTCTCATCAATGCCGCCACTGCGCCCGACAACCGCTGACAACAGATGTTAGGTTTCTTATACCCGGTATTTTACTAGCTATAGTGCCCGCATCCGAAACACAAAAGTGCAAAACACTCGTATTTCACGGGACGATATCTGGCAATGCGTTGGTACCTACCTAGACAACTCAGTACCGAGTCTACCAACTAATAAATAGCCCAGCAGGTCAAATGGAATTTTGTGTAAAATAGACAAAAAAATAATAAAAATGAAGCACAATAATTGTAAGAGGTTTACTAAGACAATATGCATAGACATAAGTTTTGTGGTATTTTCCCTTGTATTGTTAATGTCCCAAGCCTGTGTCCTGCAGTGGAAAGACTGATGATGACTGAACTTAATAAAATATACATATTAAGTTTATTTGATTGTTTAAAATATCTTTATTTAATGTCGTTATATGTTAACCCCATCATGCTTTATTAATGTTAATTACAACTAAAGTTACCGACCTACCCCGCCGGATCAGCAAGTTGAAGTGGCAGTGGGCTGGTCATGTATGTCGCAGAACCGATGGCCGTTGGAGCAGACGAGTTCTGGAGTGGAGGCCGCGTCTCGGCAAGCGTAGCGTAGGACGCCCTCCGGCCCGATGGACCGACGACTTGCGAAAGGTCGCTGGTGGAGGCTGGATGAGAAAAGCGGAGGACCAGGATATCTGGCGCAAAATGGGGGAGGCCTATGTACAGCAGTGGACTTCGATGGGTTGAATAGATGGATAGACAACAATATGATTCTAAGTTCGTCTGACCCATTTTTAGACAATTCATTAAATGCGATACTGTGTTTAACATAATAATATTTGTATTATTCAAATGAATCCCGTTTGAATAATTTTGAGTAAAATATGATAATTTATGCTAAAACAGTTATTATTCTATATGCAATTTTAAAAATTGAATTTATGATTCTAGAACGACTTGTTCTTTGATGGATTTTGATAAAGGATACGTACATAAACATTGAAAACATCAATGATGTAAAAAGTAGGGATTCGTGATATGCTCACAAAACAATCGAAAAAAGTGTTCTGAATGCAGTGACAGCACAAATACACATATTTTAAATGAGCGCACATTTACCTAAACGAAAAGTACAAACTGTACTCTCTTCGGCGGTTCGTTTTTGAGGCACGGGTGACCTTTATATATACAGAATAGCATTGGAAAACATAACAAACTCTTTGGGTATCATCATCATTACATGCTTAATATGCACGGCCGAATGAGGCCCTTTGATAAGATATTGTAGATTAAAAAATTGCGGTACGTAGCGTTTGCGCCGGTACCTGCCGACTAGGCAGGCGGGAGTGTACCTAATACGAATATCACTATTGCACCCGTGCGAAGCATGGGTGGGTCGCTAGTCTTGTATATTTTAATGTTAGCACGGTGGCTTTTTGAATCATTCAAATCTATGTCATTATGATATGACATAGATTTGAATGATTTTATGATATGTTTTTTATGATATGAAAACTTTTGAATAAAAGTTACATAGGAATCTAATGAAAATGAAACTTCTAGTTTCTATCTTTATTAGGTCTCTTATCCATTATTGTTGCTGGAAGCAAAAAAAGGCATATATTATGTTTCAAAGAGTATTAAAACTAACGGAATCTCAAAAATATATGGCCATTTTGCTTTTCTCTAACTTGTCATTATAATCAATTCTATTCTTTAAAAAAAGGTTAAGTTCGCACATGCAAATGTCATGGCATTGTGAAAGAAGTGCAGTTATGTCTAAAATTGCCTGTTTAGACGCGAAAAAGTACACTTTCGCTCATAATCATGATAGCGGCCGTTTTCGTGTGACTCAGCTCACTTATTGTTACGTAAATTGCGTGTATGGTTTTAATAATACGTGCAGGACCTCAAATTCAAAATGTTATCATAATATCAGAGCCGTGGGACGAATTCCCACCAAAAAATATATTAGCGTGATAAACATTTCCATGGTCGAAAAGGTCAAACCAAGAAATTAAAGGGTATATAATATTACAATGAGCGTCGGTAGCTCAGCGCTGCGGACTGTAGCCTTCTTCTATAGATCAGGAGGTTCAAATCAGATTCAAATCTCTTTCTGAAGAAAAACATCGTGAGGAAACCTGCGCACGCCTGCGAAGAGATTCAAAGGTTGAGCGTGATGTCAGCCAATCCGCACTGGGCCCACGTTGACGACTAAGGCATATACACCCTTTACGGGTAGGCTCGTGCCCCTCGGTGGGGAAGTATAATTAGCTGATGATGAAGATGATGGTAGAATTTTAATGTTTTCGTTGATTTGTAAAATACTGATTGCGGTCTAGATGATAGGAAAGTGATTAGGATGTCAATTTTGGCATGGGCATGTAATCTGTGCATACAGATCGTGATTCATTCACTTGAATCTCAAATGAAGTTCCGGCGACCACCAACATTTTATGCGGGACCGCCCGACTGTAAGATGTTCTACAATAATGAAAGTCATTGGGAGAGATCCTTGTCCAGCGAACATAAGTTTTCTAACATTTATTTATCGAATATTAGTAAATATGAACAATGTACATGCGTATGAAATCGTTATATTATATACCCCTCTGTGACATTAGGCTCCCCTATTCTTTATCATACATCCTCCACTTTCCTTATCCAGATCCTACCAAAGATTTTTTTAGGTAAAGTTCAAACTTGAATACATCAATAGCCATCGGTCTGCATAATGTGCAACCGGTCTATTGCGTATGTCGGTTACTAAGATCTGTCATAAATAACATAATTTCCTTTTCTTTTAAGGTTTCTTCATTGCTCGTTAAGTTACCTTAAACTTGTGAGTCCTAAAACTTAAGGCCAATTTTAGGATTTAACTACTGTCGATTAAACTAGGTCGAAACGAGCTTTTCAAACTCCACCTTTTTTGAAAGTCGTTCTAAAAAATTAAGCGTTACTATTTGATGCTAATAAAAAAGAGGCTCGACCAAAAAGAAATATCGGCAATTCGAAGATGAATATCACGCACGCATAATTAATACCATATTCTTCGTATTGGTTCCGTATGTTAATCTTACGTTTGGTTTACAGTTTGGGACGGGCCTTACTCAAAACCAGTTTATGATTGATGAACTTAACCTTGCTCCGACGATGTCCGTGGAATTTGATTGCCCGCTTTAATTTTGCATGTGTGCATTCGCATCGTCCGATTGACTTAGTAACCTGTATCAAAATAAAAAGTTAAATTAAACAGTTATTTAAATTGAGGCCAATTAAAATTTTACCATGCCTATGAATATTTGGAATGCCTCTGTAGTTAAGTGGACGATGTGGTTTGTTTAGGAAATTTAAACTGAATTTGAGAGTAATATTATATTATTTTTCAGGGGCCTAAAGCAACACTTAGCACTAGCTAAGCCGTATCTTTGTTTACCTTCCATTTTAGTAAAATAGAAATTAATTTGAAAAGTTTTAGCTATAAGTTTTCGATTGATTAAAAAAATCTAACGTAGATTGGTGAAAGGTCAGAGAATCGAAATTAGAATTTTCAAAAGGGATTGCCAGACAGGTGTTCAGTGAAAGTAACCGTTATCTTGTAACTGATTTAGATCGCGAATGAGAACAATGTAACTATATAGTTTTGACCTCTTTGACATTAGTGAATCACGAATTCGATGCTCGTAACGTCTGTTTCATTTATTCTTTTTTAAATCAACGTTAGATGTTCAACTATCAATTTAGTAGTTTAAGACAGTAATTTTAAGTAATTGTTGTTATGATTTTTGTATTAAAAAAAATACAAAGATAGAAAAAAGGAAGAAAGCCGATCAAATTCATAAATACAGTAAAATATATAAAAACACTGGTAAATATTGATGCTGATGAAAACATAAATAAAAAAAATAAAAATAAAACATATTTATTTCGGAATAAGTTCCATATCGTGTTAGTAACAATGATCTTGAAAAAACTATGTTAGTAAACAATGCGAATAATAATTAATCGTAGTGTTCTTGAAAAGCTGGAAGCGAGTCCAGTGCTGCATAATGGCACTGTCTGCGTCTCAACAATAATGCTGCCTCGCACCCGGTACACCAAGGACGAAATGCGTTTTCTAATGATAGCCGAGAGGCTATCTAGAGACTTTTACGGCCACAATTCGGTCACTTGTACATGGCACCACCGTAACGGCACTAAACACATTCTTTCGCCACAAAATCGCCACCCCTCCATGGGGCCGCCCACGCAGTATACCTGCAGTTGTGTCGATCGCTGACTTCCCTGTGTACTCAAAATCCTCGTGCACAGTGCCCAGTATTGGAATATCATGCGGCATCAGGAACGATTCTTCACAAAATGTCATTTAAAAACAATGATAGTTTATTCTTTGGCACGTAAATACTGTAAGCAGCATATTGTTTAGGTTCCTTGGAATTAACTTTTCTCAAACTCACAACAACCTGCGTTTTATTACTAATATAATCCATAATATCCGACTCCTTTGTGTTTTTATCCACATTATTGATAAATAACGGAACTTGAATATCCGCCGCTTTGAATTTTGCCTGTGGATTCGAAGACGCTTTGCCCAGTTCCGTTACAAAACGATTTCTATGTCTTTTCCGTTGATACATTATCCAATCCTCATTTTCCGCCTTCGGTTCAGGATCTCGGCTTTCCCGCATGACATCTGCTAATGTTGCCTTCGGATTAGTTACGGTGATCGGCGTCGAAAAATGCACCCTATTACTAGTGCCTAAGGGCTTCTCCTCTGACCGGTTCTCAGTGACGACGGCATTACTCGGTGACGTCAGCGCTGACGGCGCGGGCGCAGTGGGTGATGTCGGACAGCTATAACATCGTGGAGATTTTTGAGAGATTTCTTCGACTTTTTTCTCGATATTTTTCGCTGTGAAACAGCCGAAAACAATAGGCTTTTGGCTGCTTCAATATCTTCCTCCGTGAAGCTGGTCAGGCACAAATTCACAATAGATTGTTCATCAGCAAGAAGTTCACAGACCACTATATTGCACGACGAACATTTTAGCAAGGCCGGCATGACTATTTACTGCGCGCGCAAAGATTGCGTCTGCTCACTAGCGCTCAAGGACGCGAACTGAGCAATAATAATATAAATAATAAAACATAATATTATCGATTAAGACATGACTATCGCGGTTCTTACTGCTAAATGGCAATTATCATTAAACCAAGCTACAGTCAAGCACCAATATTTTTTTAACTTTTAAATTTAATGTTAAAATCGTGTGCAGTTACTATTCGAAACTTGAAGGATTAAATGCTTAAAGTGAAGTGATTTTGAACAATTAATAAATAGATCCGCGTTAAATTTATACAAAAAACCATAAAAATTCACAAGTCTCAAAAGAAAAGTGGTTTTGTTATAAAAAAATTTAGTTAATTTACCTTAAAGAATTGTAGGTCGGTACTGAGAATCTACAGACCTGCATTTAAATAAAACCACTCCACGTTAAATTGCTTAAAGGCACATTTAAGTTTTTTTTTTATGTTATAAGTGTACAGGACGGTTTGAACGCTCACCTGATGGTAAGTGATACGCCAGACCATGACAGAGCGACATTAAAGGTGACCAACAACTGATAGACAGTTATTATCCTCCATCAACGCCGCACTGCGCCCGTCACCCGAGACAACAGATGTTAGGTCTCTTATACCCGATAATTTCACTAGCTACAGTGCCCTCAGCCCGAAACACAAAAGTGCATAACACTCTTGTTTCATGGGATGATATCTGGCACTGCGGTGGTATCTACCTAGACGACTCAGTATCGAGTCTACCACCAAAAAGATTAAATAAACATACATAAAATATTAATACAGATAACTCTAGGTATGTATAGGTACTAAAAGTACATACTATTTATTATGACGAGATCAACGCGTGATATTTTACCAACTCAAATCAAACTCATTTATTTTCCATCACTGAACATAGCGGAGGAACCAAGTTTATTTTTTGTATGTACGTTAAGACATGAAAATACCTGCAACATGATTCAGTAAAAAAAAATCTCTTATTGGTAAAAGATCAGGGCATAATATTTCCAAACAGCATAGCTAAAGGGAAATTAGGCTGTCACCCATTACGCGGGCCCAATGTAAACTGATGGGCGCTAAAGATCACCTAAGAATGTAGCCGAGACCAAATGCAATAGTAAATACGCTTAAGAATTAGTTACAATTTTAATTATACTTTTTATAGTATATTTAGTAAATATACTCGTACATATTGGAAATTTCGGAAGGTCAAGTATTCATGCTTACGTTACGTTTTCCGTACGGAAAAATCAATTGTGCGAAACCAATTATATCCAACCGCATTGTTACTGAATGCACGAAACCTCGTTGTTTAATGTGTAGAAATATGCAGAAAAATTCCAACTAAAATTAAACGTCTGTTTTTTTGGTTATATAATTATAAATAACCACTATGCCTAAAGTGTGGATCATTTGGAGATTTACTATTGAGTCATTTACATGTTTAACCGACACTTTTACGGTAAAGGAAAAGATCGTGAGGAAACCTGCGCACGCCTGCAAACAGATTCAAAAGTTGTGCGTGAAGGTAATCCGTACTTGACCCGCGTGAACATCTTAGGCATGTACACCCTCTACGGTTAGGCTATTACCCTCGGTGGGACGTTTAATGAGCTGATGATTATGACGATGATGCGTGGTAATAAATATTGCTTGAAACAAATATGTATTTTAACGGTTAGCGTATGTAAATTTTGTCAGTTGGCACGGCAAGATGCACCCCGCGTGGCAAAAGTTGGTTTAATCCTAAAAGATGGAAGTCACGTATCCTGTGCTGACCGGGAAAGCCTGTCCCTGTTATGGGACGTTATAGGCTGATAAAGATAGATGATTACATTATTCCAATAGATAACATTTCTGTTTTATTTCAGATCGTAAATTGAAAAAGTAAAAATGAGACATCGTCTTTATAAATTGAAATGGCCGACGCCGTTGGCTGCAAATTCACAAAGATATTTGAACAGATCGGCTCAGTGCTACCAGGCTTCGGAAAATGGAATTGAACTAGGTAAGTATTATTTTAATATTAATCAACTGGATCGTGAATACAAATAGAAAGACCAGTAAATGTCACAATTATTTTAACGTATGCACAAAAGTTCAGGCTTCATCAGAGAGCACTGCTACCTGTACTCTACTGATTGTTTGGTCAGCCTTCGAAGGTCTTATCGTTCTGATTCAGTGCATGTTTGGAGTTCGCCATGTGGTATAACTGATATAAGTAAACCTAGCATATAACGTCACCTATACTTTCTGGTTTCTGTTTTGGCAACTCGTTAAATGGATTGGACCTGATGGTCCATCCAGGTTATGGTCCAAAACTTGAAAAAAAAAGAGAATAAGTCTTACTGAAGTAAGTATGATTGTAGAGGCGGTGGTAAAGCATTTTTCAGGAGTGCTAGGTGGTAGACTTGGTACCGAGTCGTCTATGTAGGTACCACCGGAGTGCCAGGTATTATTCTGTAAAATAAGAGTGTTTAGCACTTTTGTGATTTCGAGATGAGGGTACTGTAGCTAGTAAAATTACCGGGTATAAGAATCCTGTACATCTATCATCTCGGATGACAGCCACAGGGTAGTGTTGACCGAAAAAATGATTTTCTACTATGTTTATTTCTTCCAATACTGCATCTGTCATGGTCAGGCGTATCACTTACCACCAGGTCGGCGTACTGATAGTTCCGTCCATTATATAATAAAAAAAGATTCCACTTGGGAACTCAAAAGGAACAAAAATATCTAAATCACTATTTTTTTCAGGTGTAAATAGCAAGTCACGCTTATCATGTCCAGTGCACGGTCAAAGATCAAGGTCGACCCATGCAGCCTTTGACACGTCGGTCTTTGAGACCGTCTCCCAAGGAGTGAAGTCCTGGGAGGAAGTTCCAGGGCCGAAACCCTTGCCACTGTTGGGCAATACTTGGAGATTCGCACCTCTGATAGGTAGGTCTGAACTGGCACTAATTTTGGGTTTTAACAGTGTAGAAATAAATGAATATCACCTGACATTTACACTGCATCATCCAGTTCAGAATTAAGCATTAGCAGAATATGGGTACTTAACAACGGATAAACATACTGATATACTTATTTTGTAATTACATACATGTTAAACATACAAACACTCAAACCAATGCAAACAGACATGTTCATGCATTCAAATGTTGGTACTGCCCGGGATCGATCCTCGAACCCTAGGTGTAGTAGCCGACGCGGCGTCTCAACCATTTCACTAAATAAGTAGTGACCAAGGTTGAATATAAGGTGAAGTTTATTGACAATAGGAGACAAACAAAATGCTGGTAACAAATGAAGTGATTACTACGGTGTTGATTTTACTATTTTAAGTCATTTCTAAATATACATCCCAGTACAAAAGGTATAAGAACGAAGCTAACATTATCAAATCCTTGTAACTTTATCACAAATTTTGCTGAAGGTCGGCGTTAAGTTTTTTATTTTTATGGCCGGTCCTGCATAAGAATTAACATAATGTCAATAGAGCTATTAAAAGCGCACGAAATTTAAGGTCTCGTTAAACGAAACGTGAGCTTAAAAATATATAGTAGGTAGGATATTAAATTACATAAACAACATTTGCTGAGCACTCGTACAATTTCGTTACTTAAAACGAAAGTCTTGAAAATTGTGTATAGTATAAATTAAAAATTTTGTATGTTTTAATGGAAAGAATAACTGAAAATCGGTCGTTGATTAGGAGTTTTTGCCCGCAAATCAATTGAGGGTGTAATCCCTAAGAGTTTCCTATACCTATTAGATCCATTTTATTTTTATCCTATCCTTACTCCTGCTATTTAACAGAAGTCATCTCATTTGAACTTAAACGCCTACAGAAAAATGAGAGAATAACAATCAATTGTAAAAACTTTAATGAGTAAGAGATTTTATTGCGATTAAGAAACTGAACGTTAACAATTCTAGTAAAACCCGGCCGCAGACTTTACAGGAAGCAAAATTGTGCATTTAGAATGCCTGGGTGGATTCTGAAGGTTAACCTCATATAAAATATTGTTTTCGAATACAATGAACGTAACCGCCCTGTCCTGTTAGTTCTCGTGGGGTTTTAGACAATTGTATTCTGTGCTTAGTGCGAAATTAAACTTGAGCGAAGAAGCTTGTCTCTTCAACATATTCAATATAATATCGCAGTGCACTTCTTCAATTTTATATCTCTATATCTCAGTAAAAAAAGAGCGTATTATTCGAAAACCTATCACAAAATTAATTGAAAATAAGTAATGTTGATTTAAACTAATATTGTTTGATTTAAAAACGTTTCACAGCGGCTTTAGTATAAGTTATAATGGGCACTTTGGTATCATATAAGTACTTATATTAATTCTGTTATGAAGTTTTGAATAGTTTGAATATAATGTATTATTGATAAAGTGTTTAACGACCAGAATTTTAATGTAAATAAATTATAAAAATACTTTTAGATAATTATGGCACAATACTAATAAAGCTTTACAGAGATGTTTTATTTTTATATCCATTATATTAATAAAAAAACGTGAAATTCAATACCTAAGTTAAGATAACTTAAAGATGTTTTGTCATTTGCTTAATTCAATATCGTTAACTTTCCAAGTCATTAAACTGCTTTCCAATTTAACCAAATTTAGAGTGAAAATTATTGTCAAAGTTGGTTAAAATTTATATGATAGTTGGTAGCATGATAAAATATTTTTTTAAATTAACATACCAAAACAAACAGTTAAGTAAGAAACCTTGCATAAGAAATTTATTAAATGGGATTTTATAAAAGCGAATCATTTTACTCAGAGCGGATATCAGGACTGTCCTTTTAATTTATTTTTATATAATATTTAATATCGCCTGCCAAACATGTGAAATCTACTTTTTGTCCTTCATTTTTAATCAATGTTATTCAACGAATCGTACAAAAAGAAATGTTTTTTCTTTTCCTTTTTTGTCTTTCGCTTTTTGTTTTCATTTAAAAATAAACTATCTATTACATATAGATTCGTGTTTATAAGTATTAGCTTTAAATATTAACGAAATGAAAAATATTGCTGTGGGGGTTATATGTCTTTTTAATACCGAAGTTGAAAACCATATCATGCAATGAATAAATGAATACTATATTGATTATTACAGGTCCCTACATGAACTTAACCACGGTATCTCTTAGGTAAATTCTCAGTAATTACCCAGCACCAGAACCGCAGTGGTTTCGCCTTTTTGGCTTCACACGCGTGACAGACATACTAATCTACGTGTCATGTCGACACAAATGATGCACCTTGTTTCCAGTTGCACAATCATCATCATTGAAGACAATACCATACAATTATACATGGTAGTTTTATGTTTCTGTAAATTTAAGTGGAGGTTTTAATTTGTCTTACATAATTGTTGTTATCTAAGATTTGTAGCCGTAATTGCTGTGAAGTAAATTATAATTCCGTACATATCAAATTTTATTCTTCTATTGACAAACATGTCTACGTCAGGGTGTTCGTAAATTTTTGCTGCAATACGAAGTTGGCCAATCCGCACTGGGCCCGTGTGGACGAATGGCCTATACACTCTATACGGATTGACTGGTGCGCCTCGGTGGGGACTTATGCTTACAGAAAACAAGTAATATTATACGTATAATAATTACTATTGTAGTTAGATAAAACCTTAGGCTTGAATTTGAATGTAATTCAGCAATTCATTGTAAATATTTTCCCGGGTAAAGGACAAAACCTTGAACTAAATTGCAAGTATGCAGGCTTAATCGTACTATGAAGACAAACTTATACCTATCTAATGTATTGTAGAAATACAGCCAAAACTACAACGTCAACCAAATAAAATAGTAAGATAATAATAAATACGTTAATAATAATAGATAATTTATACGTTCAAATATGTATAACTATAACACTCGGCCTTTCCTGATATATCAATTACGTCCTCGTAATTTTAATATTAACCATAAAAAGTACAATAAATATTCTTACATTATCAATTATCATTTAATAAGACATCTTTATAAGAATAACATTATGGTGGGACAAACCCTATTTTAGAATACAATTATGAAATCATTACAGGACACACTCTGTTAATCAACATAAATTATAATGGTGGGACCAACCCCTTTTTTTAAATACTTTGTTCATTCATTACGGGACTCACCCTGTTAAGCAATGCCAATAGGCATGATGACTGGGTCCTGGAATCGTAAGAACTATTTCATATTAATACAAGTCTTGGTTAATAATAACGATGTGCTAACTCTCAGCTTGAAATCTCATGTTTTATGAATTTTATTAGTCTTGAAAATCAGATGAGCAAGTCAATTTTCAAAGTATACACTTTCAAAGGACACATACAATTTAAAGCAACATTTTCTATGAAATCATTTTAATAAACGCAACATTTGATATAGTTTAAGTACAAAATTCATAAACTGTGCAAACTAACGTCATAATTAGGTATGAAGCGTTTTTAGGACAATTTGTTCAATTTGTTTTTAGATATGGGAAATATCTGACTTTAAATGTTAACGGACTCTTTTTTTTTAACCAATGTTTCAATTATTGATCAGTTCATCGATATCAAAGCAGAAAAGAAAATCGTCATCATCATCATCCTTATTACTATAGAGGGACAAACCCTTTTTTAATTTTTTGTATAATTCATACGGGACTCACCCTGTTATTGTGCCCAGCAATGCCAATTATTGTGGGACAAACCCTTATATAATAATAATTTATTTGTTTCAAACTTTGTTATACAATTGTGTTACAACCAAATTTAGCAATATGTTCAGCTAATTCTGATAGCATGAAAATTTAAATCATTCTGTCCAAAAATTCATTAATGTCATTGAAATGACGCTTTTATATGCAATAGTTACTTCTTAAACCCATAATATTAATCATTTTCATTTCATTGGGAATTTTATTATAAATTTTTATACACATTAGGTACTCGTAAGGCAGCTTTTACTGTACTGAACAGATTTCAGGATACAGTTTAAGATAAGTCTTTTGGGGGTTTCTTTTTAAGCGCATGTTTACATCACACGCTTCCTTAAATAACTGTTTGAACTTGTGCACAAATAAACGTATTTCGTAAATATAATATAATGATGGTAATGACAGCAATTCAAAGCCTGGCCTTTACATACTCTTTGTCTGCACTATTTCCCACAATAGTAAGTATTCCATATCGTACTATGGACACACGTACACGGTAAGCAATTTGACCGTTTGTACAAATGTTAGATAATTATATAAATGAATTTTCTTATTTTACTAAGAGCATATGCAAGTTGGGTTTATCCTATGACACAAATTTTCTTCATGCAGTTTCCAGTTTAAATCTTGGTCAATAGTAACACGTAAAAATTTTAAGGCAGCTATGTCTTTAACTTTATTTACGTTTAGTTTAATATTGTATTGTTGGTGTTTGGATTGGTTAAATTTAATGTAATGTGATTAATCAAGATGGAGGATTATTTAATTGTAGCCATTTAATAATTTTGTCAAAAGTTATTAATGTCCGTTTCATGGTTCTTTATTGAATCATTATTATTTTATCGGTTGATACTATAATGGAAATGTCACTATCAAATAAAATACATTTATGATTTGTTACTTGAATAATGTTATTTATATAAATTATGATCAAAATTGAAACCAACACCATATGTATTTACTAAAAAGTAACAACAAGATGAGAAAGGTACGTTTTAACTATTTACTTCATTTACATAAACATACTGCTGTCTATTAGTTAAGTAAGAAGTCAATCACTGCAGTGCATTACCTCTTACATCATACAGTTATAATTTCTTCAGTAATTTACAATGGTCCTCATACTCAAAGGCCTTTAATAGGTCAGAGAATAATACTGATAGGAAGTTATTTTTAACGTTTGAGGGGTTTTACTATAAACTACGCGCTTTGCAGACGGGTTGAAAAAAGCATTACCTATAAAAGGTTACGTTGAATAAAGAGAAAAGAGACCGCTGTCACCCGTTGTCCGGCTAATGTTTTTGCCTCTAAGTGTTTTTTTTTCGAAAAGACTACTGCTGTTGGCTGTGGATGACCTTTACAGCTTCACCAGGTAAATGACAAGCGCAGATGGCTCTCAGACTTAAAAAATACACAACGAGCCTAAGGACTCGAACCTTGGCTTAGGACGTTGCGTGGGGGGAGGGGGCTTGCCTAATATATGATTGGGGAGAGAAGCGGCCCGAGACCCGACGCTACAGGGACACGCGACGATGGCGACGCGAAAAAATATATATACATTTATTTATATATTGTGCGAATGTGGAAGGATACACGAGCAGGGGACGACCCAGAAGGACTTACCTTGACCAAATTGGTCAAGTCCTTAAGAAGGCTGGGGTCCCAAGTAAGAGGAATAAAAGAGCTTGTATGAAAAGATTGATGGATGTGATTGAAGCTAGGGAAGTATGTTAGGACCGTGCAAAGTGGCGTTTCATCATCTCTGCCTACCCTTCTGGGACCAAGGCGTGAGCTTTATTTATTTTTATTATTTTTATTTATATATATCACTATACAAAGGATCCCCTCCTCCTCCAATTTCAAAGGTTTTGGGGTTATATATATGTATCAATTTTTATATCACTATACAAAGTATCCCCCCCAACTCAAAGAGTGTAGTAGTCAATTTCTGAAAAAAAATCCTATATATATATCACTACACATAGGAATCCACCGCCGACCTTAAAAAGTTTTAGAGTCCATTTCCGAAAAAAAAAAACATATATATCACTATACTTAGGAATCCCCTCCCCCTAACTCTAAAGGTTTACATTTTTGTAACATATATATGTATACATATACTGAAAAAAATCCGGTATAATATCCCCCCCTTCCCCTCTCGTTTAAGGTTTTTGGGGCCGATTTCCGAAAAAAGAAAAATGAAAGATTTATTGTTTGTGACTTACAGCCCTCATACCAATTTTTAGTTTTCTACCTTAAAAACTGCGAAAATTCGCATATGATACTTCCTCCCCTATTTGAAGGGTTGGAGGGTGGATTTTTGAAAAAAAAAAGGACAACTAGTCCGCATACCAAATTTCAGCTTCATCATCATCATCATCATCAGCTCATTAAACGTCCCCACCGAGGGGCACGAGCCTACCCGTATAGGGTGATTAGGCCTTAGTCGTCCACGCGGGCCCATTGCGGATTGGACGACTTCACACACAACCTTCGAATCTCTTCGCAGTCGTGCATGAAGGTTTCCTCACGATGTTTTCCTTCACCGTAAGAGCGTCGGATAACGTACATATATTTTCGAAAATTCGAAAATACATTGGTACGTGTCGGGATTTGAACCTCAGCCCTCCCGGTAGGAAGGCGGCAGTCCACACCACTGAGCCACCGACGCTCTCACTCTCAATTTCAGCTTCGTACTACAAAAATTGCGGAATGTTCTATACAAACTTCCAACCCCTATTTTAGGGAAGGGGGGGGGGGTGAAAACGGTACAAAAAGTAGCCAAACCTATCCTAGGTTACCTTCTATCAACATACCAAGTTTCAATAAAATCCGTTCAGCCGTTTAGGCGTGAAAGTTTAACAAACAGACAGACAGACAGACAGAGATACTTTCACATTTATAATATTAGTATGGATTAGCGGTATTTATTTATATATCGTGCGACTTGCTAGCGAATTTAAATATAATGATTTTATAATTCGTGGGAAGACTCATTGTTTAGTTAACGGTCCAAAAGATAGGCATTGTATCCAAAACAAGGTTGCAAGTGTAGGAATTTATATTTGCAAAGCCTCAAGAGTTTGATAAGAAATGAGAACTTATGTGCCTGTGCTTTCGTGTAACAGATGGTCTTAATAGCAAAAAAATACAAATAACGAAGTTATCCTCTATGTGTTTCATAAAGTGACTGAACCCCAGATTTAAGGGTTAGTCTAATATCCTATTTGATAAGAAGAAGTCAATTATCTCGTGAATTTTATTATAAATATGTGGATATTGGTGCTGGTTGCATGTTTACTCTAAACTTAGTTAGTGAGACTTATTAAATATTCCTGTGTGTAATTGTTTGCTATCCTAAATAAAGAGAATAAAATATATAGCTTCCACCAGTTTCGGATGGACATCAAACTGAATTACATAGTTGCAAATAAGTAAATCAAATTGCTTAATGACCTCTAACATTGCCAAATGTTCTATTCAATGAAAAACTGCAGCAACCTTTATTGGATACCGTAACTGCATACAAATTATAACTACTTTTAGTTGCGAAAGCAAACGAGGCAGTACGTGATTACAACGGCCATCTTCTATCATGCTTTGTGACCTTTAACCTTAAGTAGTAACATCACTAATGCTTTTTTTCATCTAGTGCAAAATTAAGCAAGCAACTTGTACTGGTGCTGTGTTTATCAAACGGTGGAAACACATACTGAACTAACGTAAACACGCAGGATTTTTCATCCACCAAATTAAAATTGTTTCAATTTATACGTTTCTATGTTATAAGGGTTTGTCGCCGCACTTAGTCTTTGCAGTGGATCATTGTACGTGAGTTCATACGGTTTTTGACAAGCTCTTTAGAGCTTAATCATTTATGATTAACTACTTTTTAATCTGACTGCACCTAGGCACAATTTTTCAAAACTTAACAAAGTCTTCGTCAAAAATCCTTGTTCGCTAACTTTACAATTTGAAAGGCAGTGGACGATTTCGTACGTTGACGAACGGATAGACTTGTAGAAAGTAATAATTGACAAATTTTTATAATAAATAACGATTTTACTGCTATTCACAAGAAATGATAGATTTCACTATATAATACTTAGCTATAAGTATGTCTAAATATTCGAATCTCAAATTGAGAGTTAATGTCTAATTTGGTATTCATCATAGTTTTACAAAAAAGGTTTCGCAATTAATCAAGCCGTGTTTTTATGTGTCAAGGACCCATGTCTAGATTTTAAATTTTGCAAGGCCTATTCATATATGATTGTAATTTATATGAACATCAATTTAGTTGATGGTTATAAAAAGGCTTCGTATGAAATAACATAATTTAAAACAAACGTGACGTTCATCATCATCATCAGCTCATTAAACGTCCCCACCGAGGGGCACGACCCTACCCGTATAGGGTGATTAGGCCTTAGTCGTCCACGCAGGCCCAGTGCGGATTGGATGACTTCACACACAACCTTCGAATCTTCTTCAGGCGTGCTTGAAGGTTTCCTCATGATGTTTTCCTTCACCGTATGAGCGTCGGATAACGTACATATATTTTCGAAATTCGAAAATACATTGGTACGTGTCGGGATTTGAACCACAGCCCTCCCGGTAGGAAGGCGACAGTCCTCACCACTGAGCCACCGACGCTCTTCGTGACGTAATCCTTCTATATTCCTAAATACAAGTAAAGCTACCTGGGTCCATCCTGCCAATACAAAAAAGGATGCGGATTATCCACTTACTTGATTTGCCAGTCTGTGGTAGTCCACTGATGAACTAAGTGCTTCAACAACGAAAGTGAAGAGTTTTGCCATGATCAAGTTGACAGGCTGGGTAGAAGCAGTACATTCAAGAAGTTAAATGTATATTTAGAGGCGCTTTCACTTATCCTCTTTTTTTCTTATGAGTGTACAGGACGGTCTGGACGCTCACCTGATGGTAAATGATACGCCAAATCATGAAAAACGGCATTTAAGGAGACCAACAAGTGATAGACAGTTATTTGTCCTCCATCGATGCCGCACTGCGCCCTACGCCCGAGACGACAGATGTTAGGTCTCTTTTACCCGATAAATTCACTAGCTACATTGCCCTCATCTCGAAACACAAAAGTGCATAACAATCCTGTTCCACGGGACGATATCTGGCACTGCGGTGGTGCGGTGTACCTACTTAGATGACTCAGTGTCGAGTCTACCACTTAGTAAGAAAAGTTTCTTCTGATTGTTTTGACCCGAAGCTGCGTCTGATGGTACCACTAGCATGAGCAGGAGAGGTCATAATTGTGTTATAATATGCCGAAACCTAACAAATGAGTGCCATAATATATGGCAAATATTATGGCAATGATGAATTTACATAAAATGATGCGGAAATAAAGATGACAAGGATTTATTAATCAATTCATTTGTTTAACGAATCCATTAATGAGCGGTTTATATTGACAAAAGATATTTATATATAAGTAAGGTCAATATTAATATGCATTGTTTTCTTAAAGAATATTAGCAAATAAAATCATCTGTAAGTTTTTGATAAGGTTTACCACTGTAGGTATGCCTCTGATGGCCATTGCACTAATTTCAAAATATTTATATTATTCGAGCTTCTATATAACCAAATTGTACTTGCTTGGATATGTTTTGGATTGATAAAGTACATTAATGTTGTAAAAAGAATAAACCTCAACTTAATTACATCCCATACCATATTAATACAAAGGTAAGCTTAAATACCATTTTTATTTTACAACACCTACAATATAGGTACCTACGTACCCACTTGCCAAATTATCTAGATTTGCAAGGAAACATACTTAAAACATTTCCTCTGCAATAATCCACCATGTGGAACTCATGGGGCGACCATTGTATTGGCGTTCTCAGGGACATGTAGAGACACAACGGAGTTGCACAACCAGCTAATTCGGTTTACCATGTGACATATCAAGTGTTTATTGCAAAAGTAATGGTGAAAATACCTATAAAGGTTTCAAAAGACGAAAACTATTGTGTTGTCACAGCGGTGGTTTCAAAAACTGTCAGCATAATTTGTAGGCAAAAGGGTGAACCTATCAATAAGCAAACAATTATAAGAAATGTATTAACAAAGTTTTTTGATTCTTTTTGATACTTCCACTAGATGGTACACTCGGCACTGAGTCGTTTAGGTAGGGCGGTATCACTGCAGTGCCAGTTATCGTCCCTTGAAATAGGAGTGTTTTGCACTTCGGTGTTTTGAATCGAGGACACTATATTACTTGTAAAATTACCGAGTATAAGAGACTTATCATCTGTCGTCGCGGGTGACGGGCGCGGGGCCATTAATGACAGGCATTGTGATCCATTGCCTTGATCACTGCATCTGTCATCGTTAGGCATATCACTTACCACCAAATGAGAGAACTGATTGTCCTGTTCACTTTAAGACACAAAAAAATATGGTAGAATGTGAATACAGGCTGCTCGATACCGAAATGGTTGGCGCTCATTGAGGAAAGTCTACACCAAAGGATGATGATTGGCTATTTGATTGACAAGATAATATTTAGGTGTGAATTGAATTATATAAAATATAATATTTCATGTATCAGTTTTCAAAAGCATCACTATTTAAATTTAAAAACTTACTGATCTGATTTATTATAACAAAAATTCCCGATATATCCCAGATATTGCTAATTTTATAGACAACACTTGCACGCATCAGCGGTTACAGGCTATTGCGTAAAATAGGAAACACATTGCGTGTGCGCTACGAAGTATACTATACATAGTCTGTATCGTGCATATTTTCATTAATTCACAACATATTCATGGAATTCCATGAGTATATTGCCAAGTAAAAATATTAAAGTAAATAAATATCCAAAAACGTTCCCTTACTAAGCATATTGTAATGTGATTTTATTACTATCCTCATTTTGTTCTAGCTACGTCGTTTGCCCAGACGAGATCTTCATTTTAAGACTCGACTGTTTTAAAAGTACTAAATATGACTAGCCCCTATTGCCGCTATAACTTGCTGCAAGTTTTGTAGTATTTTTCATAATAAGCATCAGTCATACAGGCTATAGAATAGACTTTTACAATGATAATTAAATTTGATAAGCTAAAGATCGACACCTCCTACGTTGGTCCTGAAAGGTGAATTTTAACCAATTTATATGCAAATATGTTATTTAACAATGACTACATTCCCGGAAGAATAGTTTGACATAAAACAGCCCAACAAACACACAGACATACACTCACACTTACATCGCCAAAACGTTCACCTTACCAATTCCATAACAGTTATGTACAGTCATGTTTTGGTATAGATGTGTGCTATTTAGCCCGGAGGCTAAAGAAGTAAAACTACTGGGTACAGTGACTCACAATCTTTAACTTACGAGTTAGCAACTGTACAACTAAGTAGGCTTAATTAAAACTAAAACTAGTCTAATCGCCAAAATAACTTCATTCAGCATGACGGATAGTAAACCCATTACCTCTTTGAGCTACTTCCACATAGTGCATTAGTCGTATCTTACAACACTTATTATATGAAATAGGGTATTGATGAACCCTTTTTATTGTAAGTTACTTTGCCAAACGCGCAATAAAGAACTCGTTAAAAATTGGACCAACGCGTAACGCATCGCGTGTAGTCGTGGCTAATTACTATTGTAATAACTATCCGTATACGTAAACCATAATAAATGTATTATTTCTTAACTTAATTACAGTATTATTTTTTATGCAGTAATTTTTCAAATTAGACGACCCATTTGGTGTAATGGTAATGGTTAAGACATCGACTATTTAACCAAGGGTTTCGGGTTCGATCCCCGGGCAGTACAATCATTTGTGTGCATGGCCATGTCTGTTTTAATGGTCTGGGTGTTTTCTAATGTATGTTTATAAAGTATGTTTATCAGTTGTTTAGTACCCTAACTACAAGCTCTTTGCTTAAAATGGGGCAAGATGGCGCTGTGTGAATGATAGTGGATATTTATTTTATTGTACCATCGCAGTGCCAGATATCATCCCGTGAAACAGGAGTGTTATGCACTTTTGTGTTACGGGATGAGGGCACTGTAGCTAGTGAAATTACCGGTTATAAGAGACCTAACATCTGTTGTCTCGGGTGACGGGCGCAGTGCGGCATTGATAGAGGATAATAACTGTCTGTCAGTTGTTGGTCTCCTTAAATGCCGCTCTATTATGGTCTGGCGTATCACTTACTATCAGGTGAGCGTCCTGACTGTCCTGTACACTTATAACATAAAAAAAATATTTGAACTCAAGAATTTCATTAAATTTATTAAGTGGTGCTTTGTATGAGCCACTTGCCCCCAGAGTCACTCCTAGAGACGTAATATAATGGAACGGAGACCATATTTCTATATAAATATATTAAAAAAAAAATGGTATCGTATACTTTTTAACTCGTGTAACTACCTAACGAAGCGTATGAATCAAATGTCGTGTAGTTGCTAAATAGTTATTAACTATTTCATAGCAAAAAACTAATTAAAATATGAAAGTAGCAACTGTCAATAAAACTTTGGCATTTTGAACTTTCTTGCTTGGTATTCGCTACATTGTTGATTATATCTAAGCCTAAATTTCTTCTGGTGATCCATTATAAAAAATAATTCAATATGTTTTTGAACAAACAGCTTTAAAGACTTGTATCTGTTTTTTAAACGTCGATGCTTCTGATCTAGTCAGACCCTGTAAATCTATTGGAATCATATATTAATTAATTTTGATGACCCATATGGCGTAATAGTTGAGTCGTCGGCTATTGTAACAAGGGTTCCGGGTTCGATCCCGGGCAGTATAAAAATTTGTGTACAGGATAATACAAACAGGCGTTTACTATGTCTAATAAATGTATATATATATAAAGATAAAACAATGTACATTATCTTTTTGTATTTATTTATGTTTCTAGGCTTTTTGTAAATATATTTGAATTAGTTATATTTTAATTTTAATGTTGTTTTTAATTTAATATCATAAACATAAATAGAATATTTTTATTTGTGAAACGTAGGTTATCATTTCAAAACGTTTATTTAAGTTTATTAATTTATTGTACATTATGTATGTATTTTAAAATATGTATAGTATGTTTATCCGTCGCTGAGTACGCTGTCTAGATGTTAGAGGATATATATTTATTTAATTTGAAGTACAAAACGTGTTTTCTAGTAAAATATACCGTGGAAATACCATATAAATGAGGTAGTCAATTAGGCTTAGTTAGCGCAGTATATCTTCCTACGGAATCGTGTAGGGACCGCAACCTAGCTTTCACTTTCAAGGTACATCATCAGTCGTGACTGAAGAAAGCGGTGGAAGTCAAAGCTATATGTGCGTCTTTGCTTATGGTAGGACTAGCTGTTCCCCGCGGCATTACCCGCGTTTTAAGACATTATCCTGCAGTAAAACATAATCTTAAATCGTTAAGTCACACGTCGCGCGGCCGCGCGGTAAATCATTAATTTATTATTCCAAAATGAAAAGTATTGTCTAATATGAAAGTAACCTATGTTTTTCCTTTTTGGATCAGCTACCTACAAAAAAAAGTCCTGTTTAATTCCAACCGTCCGTTTTAGAGATTACTTGGAACAAAAATACAAAAAAATAAAAATGTTATTTTGCATATTTAAAGTACATACTATATTCACGAAGAAAAAAAATATAATTTCAATAATGCAAACATACACTCCAATTTATTTTTTATGTAATAGATAATAGATGTAATAGATAACTCCATTACTAGTGGTTTAATATTAAACAATTGGATTAATCATCATCAGCTCATTAAACGTCCCCACCGAGGGGCACGAGCCTACCCGTATAGGGTGATTAGGCCTTAGTCGTCCACGCGGGCCCATTGCGGATTGGACGACTTCACACACAACCTTCGAATCTCTTCGCAGTCGTGCATGAAGGTTTCCTCACGATGTTTTCCTTCACCGTAAGAGCGTCGGATAACGTACATATATTTTCGAAAATTCGAAAATACATTGGTACGTGTCGGGATTTGAACCTCAGCCCTCCCGGTAGGAAGGCGACAGTCCACACCACTGAGCCACCGACACTCTATTAGATTGGATTAATGTAACAAGCAAATTCAGTCGGATAAATTTAAACTAAACTATATTTCCAGGTGATTACTCCGTGGAGCACGTAGACAAGGTGTGCCTGTCCCTTCGAGAGCAGTACGGGAACTGCGTGAAGATAGCAGGTCTGATCGGTCGTCCAGACATGTTGTTCGTATTCGACGCGGGCGAGGTTGAGAGGGTTTTCAGAGGTGAAGATGCCGCTCCTCACAGGTACTTCCATCCCCCTCATCATCATCAGCTCATTAAACGTCCCCACCGAGTGGCACGAGTCTACCCCGTATAGGGTGTTCAGGCCTTAGTCGTCCACGCGGGCCGAGTGCGGGTTGGACGACTTCACGCACAACCTTTGAAACTCACGCGTGCGCAGGTTTCTTCACGATGTTTTCCTTCACCCTATGAGCGTCGGATACGTACATATAATTTCGAAAATTCGAAAACACATTGGTACGTGGCGGGATTTGAACCTCAGCCCTCCCGGTAGGAGGGCAACAGTCCTCACCATTGTACCACCGACGATCCATCCCCTACTACTATTAATTATATACACTGACACTCACACAGCGCCATCTAGCCCCAAGTTAAGCGTGAAGCTTGTATTATGGATACATAACAACGGATAAACATTTATAATTTTTTTTTGTAAATACTTAACATACATATTATACATAGAAAACAGACCTGTTCATGCATACAAATGTTGTACTGTCTGGGTCGAACCCGATCGTCAATTGACATGACGTTTCCACACATGTTACATCTTCTCCAATATCTTCTATTATTGAGAAACTGTGCCGTTACACGTCACGAAGAAAAGTGTACAGGGGGTCTCCGAAGCTTATTTTTTGGCATGGCGTGTAGATTGATTGACTTGGGTTCCAAAATTTTAGCGATGGCATTCCTTAAATGTGTATGTCAAAAAGTGAGTCGAATGATCAGTTCGCTCAGCTGATGGAAAGTGATACGTCTTCTCATAACAATGGTTATATTGGAAGAAAATATAAAAAAAACAAAGAGATTTTCCGTCAACCGCCTTACGCCTGTTAGCCCGATATCGACATGTTAGGTCTCTTATAACATGTCATAATATCACGCTACAATACCCGCATCTCTAAACACATAAATTGATAATGCTCCTTTTGCACTTTGGCATTGCAGTAGCACAACTAGACGACTTAGTATCGAGTCTACGACCATTTTACGAGTATATGTAGTAAAATTACCGGGTATAAGAGACCTAACTTCTGCTGTCTCGGGTGTCGGGCGCAGTGTGGCATTGATGGAGAATAATCATTGTTTATCAGTTGTAGGTCTCAGTCAATACCGCTCTGTCATGGTCAGGTGTATCATTTACCATCAAGTGAGCGTCCTGGCCGTCCTGTAGATTTTGTAACATTAAAAAATTTTTATGTATTTTATCCTAAACTTGCATCGTTTGAATAAGCATCACCAATTATATGAATCGTTTTTGTATTTAATTTTGTTGCAGACCGTCCATGCCGTCTCTTAATTACTACAAACACGTCTTGAGGAAAGATTTCTTCGGTGCGGAGGAAAATTGCGCAGGCGTTATAGCTGTGTAAGTCTCTTCTGCTTTAATTAATTATACTATGTAAAAAAATACAACTTTAGCAACTTATAGATTTAAAAGGTAATATAAACAATATATATTGTTAAGGTAAATAAAATAACAACCATAAGTTCTTATAGCTCTTATATCGTAAAATTCATCGCAGGGCACAGGCGTTGTCACGCAGTATGGCTTTGGGATGGGACATAGCCCATATTTTAAGATCATATGATGTTTGCTGGATGTTTATGACTACATTGCCAAGTTATTTTCAAAACCACGGAGGGCCTCGACGTAACAGTCACCCATCTGATTGTATAATGCGATTGTTGCTTGACATGCTCGATTGTCAATAAAGTGTGGGTGAGCCATACTCGTAACAAGAGCGTCGGTGGTTCATTGGTGTGGACTGTTGCCTTCCGATATGCAGGGCGCAGGTTCAAATCCCGCCACGTACCAATTACATTTCGAATTAGCGAAATTATATCTACTTTTATCTGATGCTCTAAAGGTAAAGGAAAACATCGCGACGAAAACCTGCGCACACTTACGAAGAGTAGTTGTGCGTGAAGTAGGCCAATCGACACAGTGCCTGCGTGAACGACTAAGGTTTGTAAACCTTTTACGGGTAGGCTCGCACCCCTCGGTGGAAACGTATAATAATCTGATGTAATGAGGAATACTCGGCAGGAAAAGGCCGGCTCGTACTGTGATACCACAGAAAACTGACGTGTATCAACATTGGCGGTGTGTTTCGAGGAGTAAGGTTACCTAAGGTCTAAAATTCCGCTTCGTTAAATTTCTTATAAGTTTTTTGAAGGTTGGCAACGCACTTTCATCTCTTTTTGAGACACTAGTGTACGTATGTAGCTGTAACTTACAATTAAATGAATCTTGTCTAGTAGTTTGCCTACAAAAAATAATAATTTTGTAAATATATCTCCCAGGCACGGTGATTCTTGGTCAGCTTTCAGAACTAAAGTGTCCAGGGTAGCTTTGAGCGCTGGAGCAGCTGCTCAATACACTGAGCCCGTCGCGGAGGTCGCTGATGCTTTCGTTGACAGGTTAGCTTTGAATTAATTATAATCATCAAATATTTATCGACAAATGTATAACATAACATATTCTGGTTTATTTTATGCAAGGAAGTTATTAAATTTACTGTTTATAATTTAAGGATACGTCAAATAAGGAATGAAAACATGGAAACCCCTGACGACTTTTTGAACGAAATACATAAATGGTCTTTGGAATGTAAGTAGTCACAGATTTGTCAATTGTTTTTTTTTTGCCTACCTTATAATTGCCATTACGTGGTTCTCATAAAAGTAAATTTCATCATCATCATCATGATAAAAGTAGCTAATCGTTAAAAATTCTTCGTAATGGTACTGTGTGGATATTTAATTAAATCTATTTTCACAAGACCTTGTACATAAGTATTTGCAAAAGTATAAAATTAAATACATGTACATGTGAAAGATATGAAGGTTATCTAACCTTTAATTAAATGTGACGTTAGGATACCTACCGTCATCTATTGTTCACAATTAAAGTATAATAATATTATAACTTTTTGATACAATAAAAACCTATATCAAAATAATACATTGGAATGAACTTAAGATAATTAACACCAAACATTGGCATGAACTTATAGACTGTAATATCAAAAGTTTGCAATTAAGCAAACTACGCAAAATCGTATATCATAAAACCAACGTTGGGGGCGAGCGCGACCACCAAAATCAACAATCGTTATTGCAACGTAATTAAGCTTTCGCACCTTATTAATTATGCGGTTTATTATATTTCAGCTCTAAGTTTAATAGCTTTGGACACCCGGCTTGGCTGCTTCGAGGCTTGCGCTGGGTCCGAAAGCCAAAAGCTGATTGATGCAGTGAACACGTTCTTCCTATGTGTGGGGCAGCTAGAACTGAAGGCTCCTTGGTGGAGAATATACCCCACAGCCATGTTCAAAAGATACGTGGCTGCTCTGGATACGATCCTCAGGTATTTTTATATGAGTAGTTTACTTATTTCTTTTTCTTCAAACTATCAGTTGCTTCGAAGAGACAGTTTTCTAAAGAGATCGATATAACTGGAGTGCAAATCAGCTGTTTAGGTAATATAAAGGTATAAGATGCAAGGCTTTTTAGGTTGGCATTTTTTATCAAACTTAAACTTACAATCGGACGCCCTCCGTCTTGATTTGCGAAAGATCGCTGGTGGGGGCAGGAAGAGGAAAGCGATGGATAAGGACATCTGGGGGAAAATTGGGGATACCTTTATCAAGCGCAGAGGACTATAGGTTGAAGAGAGGCCGCAATTTTCTACTTTTAAAGCAGTTTTTCCTCTGCTAAGATATCGAAGAGTCCATTACTCTGTGTTGGTCGGTGCAGGCGAATTGCCATATGCTCGGTCACAGCTTCCGTCATTATCCAGAATACACTTCGAGTAGGATTACGATGCAAGGCAATCTGCGTTCTAAGCGTTTGAGACAGGATCCAATTTCGTTGAGAACTTTGAACTGAACGTTACCCTTAAGGTATAATCTGTTATCAGTGTTACTCTGAGACACGTGGAGAGAGCGCTTGAGGAGGTCAAAACAGCTAGTACCAAGTCCCTGCTCCAGGACCTCGTGGCTGCGGCTGGGCCCAAGGTCGCTGCTGTAGCATCCCTGGATATCTTGTGGGAATCGATACGGTGAGGTGATCAAATTGAATAATTTATAGAATTAAGTTCAATCAACTAATGGAGTTCCAAACTATTTAGATAAAAATTATGAGATCTTAACCAAGCGTCTCTTTTACTAATATGGATTAATTTGTAAACGTAAATTAATAGGCACTTATACATAATTTGTCCTACTATAAGGGTTATAAAGAATATTGCTGAGCCCCCGTAAAGATTGTTATCATTGGGAATTAGTATTTTAGTATAGGTACGAGTAATTTGCATAGAGATATAAGAAACTTTTGGTAAATTTAATGGTGAAGTATTAGAAACTATTCAAATTTACAGTCTGTTTTCTCAAGTCTTTTATTTGTCAATCTGACCCCTGTATATTTCACATTATCTCGGCTTAATTGAATTCATGAAGTTTTCGCTATCCACCAAAAGATAGATCCACATAAAGAATGTCCATTCTAAAACGAACTCCTATCAATTTATAATAGCAAACTGATTTTACGGTAAAATTTTCAGACGTTCAAACCCGTCGCGTCAACTTGTACCAGCTTTCACTTAGATCTGATGTTCAGGAGAAGTTGTATACTGAAATAAACAATGTCCTCCAAGGTCGACCTATGAAACCGGGGGATATCAATCAGATGCCATATTTAAAAGCTTGTGTCAAAGAAGTTTTAAGGTATGCGTATTGTTTTATGGTTGTTTCTTTACGCTGAATGCCTCCAATGCCTTTCTAATTCAGGACAACATTTCCTTCAGGATGCTAGTAGCTTTTTCTAGATTATAAGTGTTTAATCCTTTCAACCGCATAGAATCTAGACAAATGGAAAATCTATTGTTTATGACGCTTCAAGGCGTCTCTGCGGTCAAGGTTTAAGCATGTTTGCTGAAGNAGCTTTTTCTAGATTATATAAGTGTCTTAATCCTTTCACCGCATAGAATCTAGACACAATGGAAAATCTATTGTTTATGACGCTTCAAGGCGTCTCTGGCGGTCAAAGGTTTAAGCATGTTTGCTGAAGCAGGTGTCAATCATTTTTACGGTTCTATAAAGAAATGAACTACGTTAACATTATTAAGACTACGGGAGAGTTAAAGCAATGTTAGGGGTTATCGCCATCTCTTGAAACAGTATTACTTTAATGATACGTCAGCAATTTTGTCTAGAAAAGGTAAAGTAATATTATTGTAATACTGTTTGAAGAGATGGCAGTAAGCCGGGTAAGGGCGTTCCAAGGTCCTTCCCTGTAACTATGAAAAATAAAATCTATTTTCTTGTCCTACATTAAAATCAAACAAATTAAAATCTTGAATGTACTATATAGAGAGAGACATTGGACTTCCATGCATGAGAACGAGAATGTTCAGTACCTAAATTGGTTACTCTTATTATTGTTTTCGAGGACATTGATGTAATTTATATTCTCAGATTTTGTCAAATTTTTGACTTATACATTGAATTGGTGAATTTATCTAAAATAACGTTTGTTTTTTTTTAACACTACTTAACTATATTCGTTTTAGGTTATATCCTGTAGTCATCGGCAACGGTCGTCAACTTACCAAAGATACTGTTATCTGTGGATACAATATACCTAAAGGCGTAAGTTTGACACATTATTTGATTATAAGTAAATTGGTATATTCAAAAGTATTAAAATAACGTTTTAAATTATGACGTAAACAAGTATGACGATTCTGGTGTACGTCAAAAACTCGAATGAGTTTATGTTTACACCTGTTTGTTTATTGTAATTTTATTTGTATTTTGTATGAATAAATAAAATAAAATAAGTTCGAAAAAAAATTATGAAATAACGAGTACTGAATTTAACGTTTTTTGCTCCCTTAGATCTTCCTCTATATTTATGAATTTTGTTTCGCTGTATTCATACAAACTAAAGAACAAAGTAAATATTTTGGTGTCTAGGTCTACCCAGATCTAAGTTTATCTAGAATTTGGTTCTGCTGTTCATACCAGCATTAAGAATATTAGGCCAAAAGCTATGTTTCTTTGTTTTTTCAGACACAAGTGATCTTCCAACACTACGTGATGGGTAATAGTGAGGAATATTTCTCGGATGCGTCCCATTTCATCCCAGAGAGATGGATGCGGCGTGACAGCTCGCGGGCACACCACCCCTTTGCCTCGTTGCCCTTTGGGTTTGGCAAGCGAATGTGCCTGGGGAGACGATTTGCTGAATTGGAGATACACACTATAATTTGCAAGGTAAAAATATGGTTTAGTGGAAAATTCTGATTGTTAGACCAAATGAAAGGTTATGGTGAAGGTTGGCGTCGGTGGCTCATTGATACAGACTGTTGCTTTACGATCTGGAAAACACATTGGTACGTGGTGGGATTTGAACATGCAGGTTCAAATCCCACCAAATTATATGTACGTTTATCCCATGCTCTTACGGTGAATGAAAACATCGTGAGGAAACGCGCATTAATAGTATCGATAGGCCGATAGATACTATTGCTTTCGCCCAACTATCCATAGACTATCGATAGTCGACTATCGAGCGGCAACACTGGTTTTGGCATTGTATTGATTGGAGTTTGGAGTTACGCATCGCTCCCTTGTATTGTATTGTTGCTAATTCTTATTGCTGTGTGTAAAAATAGAGGTATAATTACTAAGATCAAATATTGTATCAGTTGTACACCCCTGCGGAATTTAAGACGAGTAACCAATACTTTTTCTTGCAGATGGTGCAGGCGTTCCGTATGGAATACCACCATGAGCCGTTGCAGTACCACGTTCACCCCATGTACACTCCCGATGGACCGATTCGGTTGAAGCTTATCGAACGTTAAAACCACTTCGTTTTTTGTTAGCCTGTTACATTCGGTTAGCTTTCATTGAATGTGATTTGTGATATATGTTTGTATATATTGTAAATTATTAAAAGATCATTTGTATTATTTAACAATATTTTTTTATAAATAATTGCATAAGCTTACACTGAATTTGTTTTATTTATGCAGGTCTTATTTTCATAAAATATTGTTTTATCGCACTATAGATATTTCATTATAAGCATCCATAATATTAACTGTTACTTTGAGGGTAGTTAAAGTCTTTAGTAAACACCGTGTGTACACTGACTTGGACTTCCTATCTATTTGCAAGGTACCAAATCTGTGCAAATAAATATGTATAACCAGTATAAAACATCAGCATCAGCTTCTTAGGGTATCGATAGCAAAAACAATCAAACCGTAGAAGCCCAAAAGCTAGCTACGGTGACAGCGTTATCTGTAGCCGTCATTAAATCCTGCAGAGAACAGCTTCTTGGGCAAGCAGGACACGACATAAGGTGAACCATCGTTTTGGTCTCCACAAAGATAGTCTTAATCAAGACCATCCGAAAACTCCCATCTGGCCAAATTGTTTCTACTCCTACCTGTCAAAGTCTGAAGCTTATTTAAAGCAGCAGGTTGGCCTAGATAATACAACGCCAGGGGGAAGCATCTCATCAAAGGGAACAACGGGGTTTGGCCAAGTAAAGCATCAGCTAATGACGATAAAGTGCGTGTTGATGATCTCCAGAGCCCTGTGCGCTATTATCCTAAGGTGATGTTATAACCTACTTAGGTACTCAAAGATTATTGTTATTATTTAAGTAATAACAGGTAAAGTATAAAATAAAACACCCACATGACATTCATAGAATGTTTTACTTAGATTGACTCCAAAGCAATCTTACTTACATACATAGGTCAAAAAATTACAAAGAGGTGCACATTTTTGTTTATTCCATTAAAAGCCGCATACAGATATATCTAACAAACAGACACAATTGATTTGTATATTTGTCTGGAATAATCTTGTCTGGCTTGTCTGGCTCTTAATCGGTTAAATGACCTACTCAAATCAATAGGTGCTTATAATTTATAAAAAAACCGTATTATTTATACAATTTTCACGTAACGGAATACACAAAATCTGCAACTTTTTGCAACACTATTCCTGAATGGCCACTTTAGCGCGCACTGGCAAATATATTTACAAAAATATCACAATATATTGATACGTTTGAGTGATTTACAAGGCAATACAATATTATTGTTTGAAATTATTTTATGTACATAAATATTCATTTTGACTAGGGAATATAATATGTTCCATACATCAATACAATTGTAACTGAATCAAAGTGTACATTTATGGCACTATTTTATACATATATAAAATAGGCATGCGAATATAAAGCGCTTGAAAGATTCATAAAGCTAATAAGGCAGTGCAAGACAGCTAAAAAAATACAAAATAGGGCAACTATTTTTATACACAGTAATGTTTCGCAAGCGAGCTGCTCTGTTCTTCATTATTTTAATATCACAATATTAACCTTTACCTTAATTAATATTATTAACAAAAACTTTGAGCATTCACAACCGGTTTGACAATCGCTGTGTGTCTTCTACGATTGGACAAATATACCGCCAATGTGATAGATAGCACCATGAATACAGAAGATCCAACGGTCAGGTATACAATCGATGGACCGCTAGCTGCTTTCACTTCACTGCTGACGTTGCTAACATCTCTTGTGTTTCTGCTAAGAGGTTTTGTTCTTGCGAAGTCGAAGTTATCTGCAAAAAAATAATAACTACTGAATCTAGTTGTATCAAACAATAACAATTATACCTGTATATATAATAAATTCTTCAATTAAGTGGAAACTCTATTTTTGGATATTTTTATTAGCACTGACATAAAAACAGTGATAAATATTGAAAAAATATTCGTATGTTTTATTTATGAAACGTAAATAGATCGGGGGAAATAATCGGTTTGAGTTAGAGAGTTAATGTGTAACGAAATTTATCACTTATAACTTATAAGTTTATAACTGAACTTTTTGGAGAGTTTGTTGTTGTTGTTGAAAATTAGAAGTATAACGAAAAAATAATCCAATAAATAGGTCTAGCATCGAAGCAGTACTCAACTTAAGAACAGAACTTACCTATGTCGGCGGCTTCGGCGTCTTCATAATAGTCGAAGTTTTTAGACGCTAACCGACTGTTTCTAGGCTTAACTTCATTATCTGCAGGGAACGGTGGCAGATATGTAGACGGAGGGTTAGTGCTACTGGGTGCAAAAGGTTGTGGACATTTTGGATCCCTTGAACCAGGGTAGCATGAGCTTGGAGTTGTAGGAGAAGGCGTGGGTTTAGGGCAACGAGGATCATTTGAGCCAGGGTAACATCTTAGTGGGGCTTCAGTTGTGGGTTTGGGGCAACGAGGGTCGTTGGAGCCAGGGTAACATCTCAAAGGAGCTTCTGTTGTAGGCTTGGGGCAACGAGGGTCGTTGGAGCCAGGGTAACATCTCAAAGGAGCTTCTGTTGTAGGCTTGGGGCAACGAGGGTCGTTGGAGCCAGGGTAACATCTCAAAGGAGCTTCTGT